>VYZX01000064.1:0-19742 GCA_013401335.1 Brachypteracias leptosomus
TCCAGCCCTCCCAGCATTTTTGTCAGACTCTGGATCTGTCAGATGCAGAATTCTGGATGTTCTCCTCTTTTCATTCTGTTCTTACCCTACTGCCCAAGGAGCTGTTGGAAGCTGCAGTGCTCCTCTGAAGGCCACACAGACACATCATCTGCTATTCCTATAGAAAACACTCAGCTTACACTTTTACAAACCCTTTTCTGTTGCAGCTGGGACACTCCTGTGGCCATTTCACAGGCTGGGAAGCTGGAGACAAGTGTCCAAGCTGTGCTCTGAACCACTCCACGACTTGGTCATGGTCGTGTTGGGTTGACAGTTGGACTTGATGACCTCAGAGACCTTTTCCAACCTGAATGATTCTATGACTGTGTGCACACAGAGCTCAGCCTTTGGACCAGCACCACCTTGTCCCAGCCTCTGCCTGAACTTTCCCTGCCCAACAGGGTGGAGCATTTGCTGCAACCACAGCACATTGAGCCTGTTCAAAAGCCCTCCTGCCATTTCCAGCATGACCCCACAGCACACATCACCCATTCACAGAGAGGAGAAAGGCAGGCAGGGCATGTCTGCTACCAGGAGGTGAGGGTGGGATTAAAGCTGAGGTGTGCTGAGCACACAGCTCAAACCATGCCAGGGCACTCTGACAACAGGGAAGGGGCTGAGCAGGGAACACTCCCCTGATAAGAGGCAGCCTCTGCCCAGGGAGTAGCTCTGCAGCCACTCACTGTGTGCTGCCTGCAGTATCTGTGTGCAAACAGGCCCTCTGAGGAACAGGGCCAGGAATGAAAAGGCTTTGGGATGTGTTTACTCGGCAAATAAATGACTTTTGGATTCAACTATCTCAGCACCAGGAGGGATATTAGTGCCAGGGCACATTCTTAGAGGAGGGAAGAGATTGTTCTGTCTCCTTCCTGATGGGTGTATCAGAGAATCATAGAATGGGTCGGGTTGGAAGGGCCCTCCAGAGCTCATCTGGTCCAGCCCCCCTACACCAGCAGGGACATCTCTACCTAGGGCAGGTTGCTCCGAGCCCCATCCAGCCTGACCTTGAAGGACTCCAGGGATGGGGCCTCCACCACCTCTCTGGGCAGCCTGTTCCAGTGGTTCTCATATTAAAGAGCTTTTTTCTAATATCCAACTTAAATCTGCCCTTTTCTAGCTTAAAACCATCACCCCTCATCCTGTCACTACAAACCCCCATGAATAGTTCTTTCCCTGCCTTCTTACAGGCCCCTTTCAGATACTGGATGATAATGGATGTAGTCTACATTTTACCAATAAGTTTAAAAAAATAAAACCAATATACCACTTCTATGCCTGTCCACAAAGTCTTCCCCTTTAGCTGAAGGGCCTCACCCACCCTACAAAGTCTGCTCTAACCTTTGTGCCCAGCTTGAAGCATTTTCAACACCTCTCAACAACTTACCTCTCCCCTCAAGACATTTTGTCACTCTGGGGAAAGGTTTTAGAACTCGGGGTATGAACTGCACTGAAAAAACAGCCCAGCAGCAGCCATTAGCTAGATAAAGAGCTGTGAGGAACATGATTTCACTCCCCCAACAGTCTCCTACTTACCCCCTGAAGTATGGCACTTCTTTGGGAGGAGGAAAGTGTATGGTCGCTGCTTGTACGTCAGATCAAACAAATAGACCTGAGGAAAGAAGAAAGAAAGAGACAAAAAAGAGTCAGGGAAACTTCAACACTCAAGTCACAGAAGCAAAACAGGCCTAGAGGACACAAGGTTCCATGGTTGTGTTTTGCTCTTCCTCAAAAAAAGAGGGTCAGTGAAACTTTAACACTCAAGTCACAGAAGCAAAACAGGCCTAGAGGACACAAGGTTCCATGGTTGTGTTTTGCTATTCCCAGTTTCCTAACTGGGAATCATGTGGGTACACATGGGGTGACAGCAGTACCAGTGGTGTGTAAAGAAGAAAGAAAAAGCCCTTTCCAGACCTACACAACTGACCACAAACCAACCTGCCCCAAAATCTTCAGCTCCACTAAATTAAATAGCTAAAATATCTATTTAATGATGAAGACATCAAACATTTATTGACAGAAAAGGGGCCGTGCACTAAATCAAGGCAAAAGTCTCTCTGAGATGAAACCAGGATCTCCTGAGAAGCTTCAAAAGCAGCTTGAGTTTCAACCTGTCCTGGTACAGAACTGACAGCCCGGGTCAGAGCTACAATTCACCTACCTCAGCACCTTCTCTGAAAGGGAAGGAGTGAGAAGAGAGATCTGTAGAGGACAACCCCAGAGCAACCTGCCCACAAGCAAAGGTCCTGCTTAATCCACACTGATTAATGCTGTCAGGAGGATTTTCTCATTTCACTGATAGGCTTTACAGAAGATCCATGAATATCACCCAGTGCTTAAAATTGAAGCAATCAATATTCCAGGTGAAGGCCTTTGCTGCTCTAAGTTCCTTATTCACTGGATTCTATTACAGGAGCAGTGTGATGTTTCAAGAATAAGTTATGAAATCTTTCCTAAGATTAAGTCAGCAAAGGTCAGTGCCAGAACTGGTTCTTTTTTTCCTCTTCCAGAATATGAAATATAAATTGAGGCATCAGAACAGAATGTGGTTCAAGTTTGACCAGTGGTAGCACAACAAATAAATCCCATTTTGTGTGAATGAGTCAGAAAGCAGTTCAAAATTGATCCTATCACCCAGGGAGAAGTTGCCAGACCTGTTCTCCAGAATCCACACCACCACCTGGTGACCCAACATGTGAGGTTTTCTGCCAAGCTCCAGCTGTCACCTCACCTGCTCCCCTCCCATGTTGACCAAGAGCTCGGTGCCATCGGGGCTGAAGGTGACATATGTGGCCACCAGGACCCTCAGCCTGTTGTTGTAGTCTGGGAGCTTCACAGGAAGGTGCCCTGGGGAGAGAAGAGGTCCACAGGTATCAGTGGAACTAGTAACTATTGACTCTGTCCTACCTCAGCTGCTCCCTTGTGCCAGAGGCTGTCAGGAAGCACAAGCACTGAAGGAGTTTTCCACATCCTGCTGTTGATTGAGTCCTTCCCTCAGCCACCAAAACTTGTAGATGGGCAGAGCTGCCTTTTCCCAAGCTCTAAAAGGCCCTCAGTTCTGCAAGGCCACCTCTGTGACTGGATTATCATAGAATCATTATAACTAGCTTGTGAACAGGGCTCTGCAGAACCCAGCAAATCTCAGGTTTAGGGATTCACTGTGGATTTGGCTGCTGTGATCTGTGGCCATCTGCAAACAAATGCCTCCATCTCCAGCCCTCTAATCAGGTTTTGCTAATGAAGCCCTCGGCTCAACCAAAGCAAGGCTCCTCAATATTCAGCTCACACACAGGTTCTCCTGCTTCAGACAGCAGATGTGGTGCGTGACCAATTCAGGGGACCTCAGAAATCCTCCAGTGGGACTCATCAGAAGCAAGACTGTCAAACCTGGGCTGCTGAACATGCTGGGCTAAGAGACTTTTTAAAAAAACCCAAACATTTGGGGGAAAAAAAAGATGGTAAATGATGAGCACTGGAGAAGAATGTCATCTAGATTGCCCAGATACTGCATGGCTGGTTCTTCATCTGCAGGATGAGGACGAGCCACTTGTCTCCTGTGCCAAAAAGCTTCTCAACAGCAGCCTTGCTGGGACCAGTTCCAGCAGAAAGTCCACAGCTCCCAGGTTATCCAACCCTTGACTTTCCAATAAGGTGACTAAAAGACATTTGGGCTAGAAAAGCAGCAGCAAGACCAGCTCCCCACCACACTCCACTGCCATAAGCAAGAATTCACAGCATGGAAGAGAAACTGCAATTCCATGGGACATCCCTGTATCACAGAACTCTTCCAACCAGTGTTTTCTTGTGTGATGGGTCTAGTTCTGCTTTTTCAGGCATTAACTTCAACTCCCACCAGTCACCCCCAGCACAAATCCCAGTACCTGCCACGTAGTACTGTGCTGCCCCATCTGGGAGGGGTTTCTGTCGGTCACAGAACGTGTGGACTCCAGCTGAAGGACTCTGCTTCATGCTTTTTCTGGCCAGAAAGAACAACAGTCTTAGAATCACAGTTCTTAACTGCTGGAAGCCTGATCTGCACTGACACTTCTTGTTCACACACAAGGGCAAGGCCCTGTGCCCTCCACAGCTGTGCAGTCCCAAGCCTGCCTCTCAGCACCCCAGTGTGCTCACAGATCAGAGACTGTGTAAAAAACATTATGTGAGAGAACAGACTGAGTAGAACTTCACAGCCAGACAGGGGAGTGTCAAAGCAGAACCATAGAATGGTTTGGGTGGGAAGGGACCTTTAGAGCTCATCTAGTTCAAGCCCCCTGCAGGGAGCAGGGACATCTGCAACTAGAGCAGGTTGCTCAGAGCCCCAAACAACCTCCCCTGCAATGGTGCCAGGGATGGGGCAGCCACCACCTCTCTGGGCAACCTGGCATAGGCTCTCACCACCCTCAGCACCAACAATCTCTTCCTTCTCTCTACTCTAAATCTCCCTCTTTGAGTTTCAAACCATCCCCCCTTGTCCTGTCCCAACAGGCCCTGCTCAAAACTCTGTCCCCATCTTTCTGACAGGCCCCTTGAAGTCCTGCAAGGCCCCCAGAAGGTCTCCCTGGAGCCTTCTCTTCTCCAGGCTGCACAAGCCTAACTCTCCCAGCCTGGCCTCCCAGCAGAGGGGTCCAGTCCTTGCAACTCCCCCCTTCCCCCTGGAGCCCTGAAGAGCTTTCTGTACCCCTCACCCCCCCAGCAAGCCCCCTGCCCTCACCTGTGGTTGTGGATCATGCGGATGTCGTAGAGCCGCACGAAGGGCCCGCTCGCCCCCACTGCCAGGTAGTTGTTGTCCTGGGGGTTGACTGTCAGGCATTTGGCCTCCACCAGCTGCCCACAGTACTCTGTCAGGTCTATCAGGACCTCAGAACGTTTGCTGTTCTCTCGCAGGTCGTACTGTCTGCAAGAGAGTCAAGAATCCTGGTCACAAGAGAACAGGGGCAGCAGAAGGAGGGATCCACCTTCCACGGTGACCAAACCAAAGCAGCACATTGACACTGCTCAGAAGTGACCTTAGTTATTCACCTTGTCCTTGAAGAGATGACAGCAAGGACATTAACAGTCATTTGTGCCACAGGTTAATGGATGCATCCCAGTTCAACCATTAAAACCAGTTCTATCACACGTACAGATTTATCACACAATAGACTCAGAGTATCTCAAGCTGGAAGGGACCCATGAGGATCACTGAGTCCTACTCCCTGCTCCTCACAGGGCCACCTCAAACTAAACCATATGACTAAGAAAGTCATCCAGATGCTCCTTGAACTCTGACGGGTGTATTAAGACCAATAGAAATAAATAATCCCTGGCAGCTCCATGTAGTCACCAACATTTCTTGTTTTGCAGCTTTATTTGAGGCTGTATCTTTGTCTTTAGAAGAAGACATGGGAAGTCACTCAGGATTCAAACAGGTAAAGCAGGTGCCCAATGTTGTCAATGCTTTAAACTCACAATTTATTCAAGTTCCAAGTTAAACCCCAAGTCCTGACCTCACCAGCAGCAGCTCCTATGGAACATGGAACAGACTCTTGTAGCAACGCTGCTCATTTAAGAGTCTCAGTGCCTCTGGAGGGAAGCCCTGCTCAGTGTTCTACCTCCCAGCCTGACATGGCTGCTCCTTTCTCGGCCTCCCTTTTCCGTGGAGGAAAACAGAGGACCTGAGGAGAGTATTTAGCAGAGGAATCTACATTTCAATATGAACCCTTCCAGTTTCAGGAGAGGGAGGGCTTAGCTTAAGCTCTTTAGACTGTCTCTCCTCAGAGCTGGGCGTAGCACACACTGCAACAGATCCTAATCCAATTAATTTGGGGGCAGAGCAGCTGGAGTTCTGTACCTGATGAGCCCGTCCTCTGCTGCACTCCAGAAGGTGTTGGGCCACATGGGAGCCGTGGCAATGCGCTTCACCCTGTTGGTGTGATCTCCAAACATGTGGATGGTCTCCTTGACTGTCAAGTCATGGACGTGCACCTTGGAATCTGCAGCTCCCGTGATGAGGATCCGATCCCCCGAGTGCGGCAAGAACTGGGGGAGACACATTTGACAACTCGGGCTCCAGAAGTGCTGAGGTTCTTCACACAGACCTCACTGAGCTGTCCTGGCAGGTCACAGGAACCCCTGTGGTTACCTACATGACACACCTGCCTGCACGCTCAAGAGTCACCAGCTCCAGCTGCACACAGAACAGTCTCTTCACCACCCACCCCAATTTGCTACCATCATTTCCTTTGAACTTCCAGAGAGAATGAGATCAGCCTGGGAGCTGCATCAACTAAGCAGTGCAGGTATTAGATTTAAAGCCATTTTTTCCTTCACATTAGAAATATTAAATTAGTTGGGGTGTGGGGGGAAATTGCTCCCAGGCAAACGTTTCCCAGCAAGGATGAATCTCTTGCTGCTTTAGATGATGACTTTGTTAGTCATTCATTGCTCCTAACCATGTACCTTGACAGAAAAGATGTTTGCAGTGTGTCCCGTGTGCATAGAAAGGAGTTTCTTATGGTGCAGAGGATCCCAGACAATGGTGTGCTGGTCATCAGAGCCAGAGGCCAACAAGCTAAAAGAAAGAGAAGAGAAGAATGCATCGGGTATTCTTCTTGTCTCAGCTGCGACCAATTTCTGAGAGTGGTTTGACCACAGACAGCCATTAATTCAGCTCTGAGGAGCTCACTTCCCCTCTTTCCTCAGCTGCCTGGTCGTGTTGCTCCCCCTGTGCCCATCCAGGGAGCTAAACCAGCCAAACAGGAAACAAAGTGAGTGGTTTTCATGCTTTAGCTCATTGAACCAGCTCACCACAAATTCACACGGCGCAGGGAAAAACAATGGGAGCATCTGGTCGACACCAAAATGCAAGGACTCCATTTCCCATCTTAGCTGGGCTGCACTAACTGCTCCTCATCATCCTCAAACCCAAGCCAAGGCCTCATTCCTGGGCTTTGGATGTGCCCAAGGAGGGCTCTTCAGGGATTCCCAGCCTGCTCTGGGTGGCAGTGGAGCTGCACAGCACCATTTGCCTTGTACTTCAGCTGAAGCAAAAGGATTTGATACCTGCAATCATCAGCTGCTTTCAACTCATTTCCCTGTAGCCAGATCTCTTTCAAGTACATGAAATTTTCACTGGTAAATAATTCTGAAGAGTATCAGGCAGCAGACTTTGGATCTTCTAAGAAGCATGTCCAGAAATGAACACTCTTCCTTCCATCCAGGCATTTCTCAGGCAGACACACTTGATTCCACTTAGTTAATAGAAATGCTCTCATGTTTAGTTTCCCTCTAAAACTGCAGAGGGGTAAATGCTCTTCCTCCCTCCCTTACATATTAGTCCCCCAGCAGAAGCTTTTGACAGCATGGCAAAGGGGATGGGGAAATGCCACTACCAGCTGGGCAAATCCTAAAGATCCATTATAATCCATAATACCACTTAAGAGACGAGCAGCAGCCTTCAATCTCCACTTCTTAGTCTGACCATTTCCCTTCTGAAGTCACTAAAGGGGCATTTCTAATAATAACCAGATATGTTGAACAAAATAAAGCTGCTTTTGAGGCATGAGCTTTACTACAGTTCAAAACTTGGAGCCTGAGCTCCACTTCTCCAGGAATGGGAAGCTCAGGAAAAGGTGCCCTACATCCAACTCTTGGGGAAACCTGCTGCTATCCCTTTGCTGATCCCCCAAACCAAGCCACATACTTACTCTCCTTTTTCATTCCATTCTAGGCAGTTGACACACCCAGAGTGACCCTGAGGGGAAAGAAAAAAAGGGAAGATGTCATTACACAAACATCAGACTTATCAAGCAGGGCTGTTTGAAGACAAGGACACAGTGAGCTCCCCACACATAACAACTTGTTCCAATACAAGCAGGTTTTTTTTTATTCCAACCCTGCAAAAAAACCACCCACATGGCAGATAAGCACCTCCAGAAAAGACAGACCTGCTATTGCAGTTGGGGTAGAAAAGGCAAAATGAAAGAAATAATAAAAAAATAAATGTAGTGCTGGATAAAATGACAGTTTAGTCTCAGAGGCTACAGATTAAATCCTGCTGCACACGTGGAAAGGTGACTTTGCTCCAAAAGCCCTTGGCTAGGCTGACAAATTACATGTACAGGCTCTCTGGGAAGGCAGGGAGAATGCACTTTTGATAACTCTTTTAGAAGCACCTTGCTGCTGGGTGACTGCATCATCCATCTTCAGCCAAATCAACTAAGAGCCATCCCAGCAGCCTAGGAGAGCACTGAGCAGTGTTTGATAGGGGAGAGGCGACAAAAGGAGAACAGAAGAATCTGTTCCACCCTCAAACTGAGATAACCTGAAGATCTTTTGAAGCTGTCTCAGACTGCAACAGCAGTATCCTGAGCATCAGGATCCTGAGCAGTTGGCAGCTGCCTTCTCCAGGCACTGCTGTTGGGATTTAGCTGTCACACTCCCCTCAAAGGCTCTCTTGAGGTGCGTCAGGTAACGCAGAAAGCTCCCACAAGATCTCATGGAGCTATTCCTGGCTCTAATGCAGTTCAGGGGACTGAGTAATCAATATCTATCCCATCCAAGAGAGAGGACTCCATCCCTTTATTCCTCCCACACACTGTCCCCTGGCTCTGCTCTCCACTTACCTGCAATTCTGCCTCCAGGCCCAGGCGCCGGATGAAGGGATCGGTGACGTGATAGTGGCGTTCGAAGCCCAGCGCACCCCTCTCCTGCACAGAGAAACAAGCACCACACTGAGCATGACAAACCAAACACTCCTCTTCCCCTTTCACAGAAGACTCAAGAACCTTAAAAACCAAGCAGGGACCTCACCAGGTGTTGGGGTGTCCACAGCATCAGGTACCTGGCCAGCAATAGGGAGGCATCATTTGTGTCATCTCCCGGTCGGCAGTTTGCAATCCTTGCCCCTGACTGGTTTTAAGTGGTGTTTATCTAATTCCAGGCTCCAGCTGGGCAGCCAAGACAAGGTGTGAGAGGCCCACACTAAGACACAATAAGTTGCCTACTTTGGGCCAGAAACAGCAGTATAGAAGAGCTTGGGAATGTCTGTCATCATCCCTTGGCAAGGAGATCAGAAGAAACTCGCTCCTATGGACTGCTCAGAAATCTGCCATAGAATCATAAACTGGGTTGGGTTGGAAGGGACCTCAAAGATCATCTAGTTCCAACCCCCCTGTCATCGCAGGGACACCTCCCACTAGAGCAGGTTGCTCCAAGCCCCATCCAACCTACTCTTGAACACCTCCAGGGATGGGGCATCCACAGCTTCCCTGGGCAACATGGGACAGTGTCTCACCACCCTCAGAGTGAGGAACTTCTTCCTAATTTCTACTCTAAATCTCCCCTCTTCCAGTTTGAGCCCATCACCCCTTGTCCTATCACTACAAGCCCTCATAAAAACTCCCTCCCCAGCTTTCTTGTAGCCCCCTTCAGGCACTGAAAGGCCACAACAAGGTCTCCCTGCAGCCTTCTCTTCTCCAGACTGAACAACCCCAACTCTCCCAGCTTGTCATGACACCCAACATGTCCTGACGCAGCAGCACCACCGCGGGGCAAAGCCCTGGGGAGGGTAACCAGGCAGCACCCTTTCGAGATGCTGCATTTCCCCAGGAATGGAGCAGGAGGGTGTAGCTGCAGCACCACAGCACAGCCTGTGCTGCAGGGAGGAGAACAGCTGCCACAGAACTCTGCCAGTACGAATAAAGGTGAAGGAAAACAGGGCAGTTGTTCCCCTGGTGATCTCATGGGGCTCGCAGATGCGTGAGCAGATGGCGTCGATGAAAGAAGGCCAACCACAGAGGAGGCACAGGGGAGAGTGTGCTGCTGGCTCTCCTCTTCCTCAGGCCAACACCCAACTCACCAACATCCCCTCAGCACAACTTCATCCCTTATTCTTCATCTGTTTGCTCTTCTCCATCTCGAATCAGCCAAGGGGGAACACAGCAGAGAGAGCTCAGCAAGTGCCCCCAACAGCAACTCTCTTCAAACTGATCAGCTCCTTGCTGCTTTTCCCAGACTGGTCAGTTCCTGGCTGATCTCTCTCTGGCCTCACCCACCATCCCAACCATGACCACTGGGGGCAGTTGGGGCCTCACACATGGGCCAGGTTCTGTCTGTGGGGCCTGAAACCACTTGGGGAACAAAACCTGTTGCTGGGTTGTGACTCATCCATAGGTCAACCCCAACTTGGGGCCCAAAGCCCAAGCCCCAGCACTTCAGAAAGGGAACACGAGTTGTATTTGGGGTGGAACACCCCAAGGAGATTCCTTCCTAGGACCTGATCCAGCCCATGGATCAGCTGTGGTCAGGTAGAGACAACGCACACCATCGTTATCACCACTTATAGATGAGAACACCCATGTCAGGAGTTACACAGATGGTTCCAGGAACACGTCAGAGGCACAAAGAACCACTACAACTAACACTGCAGCCCTGCAGAGGGAAGTGCAGCAACAAACTCCACACAAAAGCCATTAGAAAACAAAATGGAGACAGATAGAAGGGGACTGGAGGAAAACCAAACAAATCGGGCTTTTTGTAGTAACTTCCATCCCAAACTTCAAAGCCCTTGACATTATTTTTTACAGCTGGCACTCCCCAAACCCCACCAGGCCCAGTGCAAGGTGCTGTGGTTATAATTGCCTGGTGCCTGCAGCCTCGGAGAGGCTCTGGGAGCTCTGTGCAGCAGGATATTGCTTTGCCTACAAGGACCTGTCAGACTTAGCAACCTTCCCAAGGTCACACATCAAAGTCTACCAAGAGCAGACAGTGTGAAAAAGTCCCGGGCTCAGGCTCTACCCACAGAACCATCCCTGCCTTGTTAGAGCAGCCAGAGAAATCCTTGCCCACGGATGAAATGACAAGCTCACAACACAAAGTTTGGTACCAGGCTGCAAAGCAAAGTGAGTGCTCGAGCTCCTCACTCCTCATTCTGGCCACTGAGCAGCCACTTTGCATGAATGCTGATTACCAGCCAGGCTGCAGATGATTGAAAGCCTCTGAGTCCAGGCAATAATTGCCTATTGTGCCTGCTGCAGTGAGTCCTTTCACGTGAAGAGATAATTCACAGATGCAGCCATCAGATGACTGATCCGACCACCACAGAAGTTTTTCCCTCCACAAAGGCAGCAACACACCACTCTTGAAAGGAGAGGAGACAGAAAGAGACCAGGACAGAGATCATTAGCTCTGCTACAGTCAGCAACTCCCTTTGATGGCGAGTTCACACGAAGAGAACACAGAGAGCAGCAGACAGCAAGCTCCTGAGGGAAGGCAGCTAAGGGCCCTTGATGGTGCCCAAGCACAAGGAGCCACATTTCTCTCTTCCAACATTGTGCTCAAAAGGAACAGAGCTGCTGGTGTCAAACGAGCACGGTGTGCTCCTGCCAGGGAGGGGAACTGTGTTCCTGTCATGCCATACTTCAGCCCAGCTCTTCATTAAGGATAGCAAGAGGTCCTATGTGGCTGTTCTCTTAAGCTTCTTATACAGCTTATCAATACCTAAGTAGCAGAGATCTTTTCAGAAGTCAAGGCAATGACAGGAGTGGTTGACACTCCAGAGCTGGGCTGACTTGCAGGGGGAGATGCACAGGCCAGAGAGTTGGGTGGAGGGAACCTCATGAGGTTCAACAAGGGCAGGTTTATGGTCCTGCCCCTGGGGAGGAATAACCCCCTGCACCAGTACAGGGGAGGGGGGACCTGCTGGGAGCAGCTCTGCAGAGAAGGGCCTGAGAGTGCTGGGGGACAAAAAGTTGCCCAGGAGCCAGGAATGGGTCCTTGTGGCCAAGAGGCCAAAGGTCTCCTGGGGGGCATTGAGAAGAGTGTGGGCAGCAGGGCAAGGGAGGTTCTCCTGCCCCTCTGCTCTGCCCCAGTGAGGCCACATCTGGAGTGTTGTGTCCAGTGCTGGGCTCCCCAGGTCAAGAGAGACAAGGAGCTGCTGGAGAGAGTCCAGGGGAGGCTGGGAAGATGCTGAGGGGATGGAGCATCTCTGTGCCCGGGACAGGCTGAGAGCCCTGGGGCTGCTGAGCTGCACAAGAGAAGCCTCAGAGGGGATCTGATCAATGCTGAGCAAGAGCTAAAGGGTGGGGGCAAGAGGCTGGGGCCAGACTCTTGTCAGTGGTGCCCAGGGACAGGACAAGGGGCACCGGGCACCAACTGGAACCCAGGAGGAGAAAGTTGTTTGGGGTGAGGGTGTTGGAGCCTGGCCCAGGCTGCCCAGAGAGGTTGTGGAGTCTCCTTGTGTGGAGAGATCCCAAAGGGACCTGGACACGCTGCTGGGCCCCCTGCTCTGGGGGAGCTGCTGGAGCAGGGGGGTTGGACAAGGTGATCTCCAGAGGTCCCTTCCAACCTCCACTGTGCCAGGATTCTGGGATTTCCCACTCCAGTGTGAACACAGATTCTCCACCTGTTCCCCACCCCACCCAAGGAGCCCTGGGCTAGCACATACCTTGATCTGTCTGTGGATGATGTCTCTGGTAATGTTGGCTTTTGCCATCTTCTTGCAATGGGGTGGACGAAAAGAAGCTATGGGAAGAGCTGCTGTGCATCCAAGCATGCCAACAGAGCCAAGATCCACACCAAGGGCATTTAATTACCTGCAGGACAGAAGAGGGGAGGAACAGAGGTATCCAGACAAGCACATTAGGCCATCCATATACAATGTCAAGCATTTTATTTTGCTTGGCTAAGAACTGAAAAGGCTCCTTGAAGAAACTCAAGGGTGGGAAGAAAGACTGAAGAACATCAGATTTAAGAGGTCTGTGGAGAAATTCACAATGAGCAGAACTCCAGGATGACACCAGCCTACAAAAGCCACATTTCTATGCCAGCAAAGACCCTGCACATCCAGGTACCATCCTGTTTCACAGCTTGCTTCCCACCACCACACATCCACCCAATGTTCAACGTCACATTTCCCAACCTCTACAACCAACAGGACTTCTTATATTGTGAATAAAGGCATCAATATTTTTGGCCACCTCTTCTCTCTCATTTACTGCCTTTGATTATCAACCCAAAATATCATAACCAAAAGGCCACAAGTGTTCCCTAGAACTGACAACAGCCAACCAGCAGGTGACACCATCATCTGGAGACACAATTACCTCAGAGAGAGAAAAGGGGTGATCATCTCAAGCCGCATTTCCAGGAGAAATCAGAGTTTGCCACCCTCTTAATGGAGTTCCATATTTAATGCATTAACCTAAATAATTGAAAGGCCATAAAATTAGCTCCACTTGCTAGAAACCAGTCAAACTGCAGAGTGATTGTCACGACCCTGCTGCAGACAGGCTGCCAGGGCCAGTCAGCCCCTGAGAAATAATGTCACTCCCCTCATTTCCAGGCCCCAGCTGCCCCATCTTGATATTTCTACAGTTCTCTCTTCAAAAACTAACCCAACTTTCAACCACCCATCTTGTCCTGTGTAACCCAACCAGTTTAAATTCACTCACAAGCAGCACGAGCCGAAATTTTCAAGCGAGTCCCCTCCTGCATGAGGAAATGCTGATTCACTGCAACAAGAACATTTCACAGAAACGTTGCCACAAACAACCCCGCTCAGGTCAGGCTGAAGTTCTGACAAATCCTGCCCTGTTCTCTCCCAGCTCATCAAAGTGAGGGCTTCCACCGTGCACGACTTCAGGACCACTAAGGCTCCTGCACCCCAGGAGAGCCCCAAAGCCCTGGGGTTTAGCTTCAATTTGCTTTCAAAAAATCATTAGCGTGCGTAGGCACTTCCCTGTGGGTAGGAAGTACCAAGAACTCAAGTTTCATAGATTCAGAGAATCATAGAATGGGTTGGGTTGGAAGGGATCTTAAAGAACATCTCGTTCCAACCCCCCTGCGATGGCAGGGACACCTCCCACTAGAACAGGTTGCTCCAAACTCCATCCAACCTGGCCTTGAACACCTCCAGGGATGGAGCATCCACAGCTTCCCTGGGCAACCTGGGACAGTGTCTCACCACCCTCACAGTGAAGAACTTCTTAATTTCTAAACTAAATCCACTTTGAACCCATCACCCCTCATCCTATCACTACAATCCCTTGTAAAAAGTCCCATCCCAGTCAGGGTGATGGGAGGACTTTGCACAGCAAAGAGAAGGTACCAAGGCCACACTTTCCTCAGGACTGATTCAAGGAACAAGGGACAGGACAAGAGGAAAGGGCCTCAAGTTGCCCCAGGGGGGGGTGAGGTTGGAGCTGAGGAACAATTTGTTGGTGTTTGGGGTTGTTGTGGCTGTGCCAGGCTGGGCAGGGCAGTGGTGGAGTCCCCATCCCTGGAGGGGTTTCCAAGGTGTGGAGATGTGGTGCTGAGGGCCAGGGGTTAGTGGTGCCCTGGCTGGGATGGGGGAATGGTTGGACTTGATGATCTTAAGGGTTTTTTTCAACCAAAACAATCCTGTGATTCCAACCCCGGCCATACCCAGAGCAGCCCAAACTCACCACCACCCAACTCTATTCTCTGTGTCCCATCAGCCAACATCCTCTGCCACACATCTCGAGTTCACCACAGCAGAAGCAACTCAACACACCCCCCCAGAGATTTTCTGGACCCATCATCTGTTCTAGAGCAGAAACTGGGGCTCCCCTAGAATCCCCTGACCAGCCTCAAGCCGAGCTGGTGTGTATGGATTTGTCCACCACATTTGTATTTAATCCACATCCCTCTTACTCCAGAGCAGCACCAGGAAGCCCAGTGTGCATGTCCAGAGAGACACCTCATGCTTTAAACATCTTCAACCTCACTCACTCTCACGTTGAGCAATAGTTGCTTCACTCCCAGGCTTAGCAGCAAGAGGCAGCACCGTGGCTGCATCAGATCATTTCTTGGAGCAGGATGATTAAGCTATAGGATTCAATCATCCCACTATTGGGGTTGGATGAGATGATCTCCAGAGGTTCCTTTCGACCCCTCCCATGCTGGGATTCTGGGATTTTGATACTTGTCCTCTGGCTTTCCACAGGAGCTTAGCACAGATATTGTTTGGCTTGTTTATGTGGACAGAATCTGTAAGAAGACAACAACAGCAGCTCATGAAGAGCTCACAAGCAGAGGAAGGAGAAGCAGCACCACAGCAGAAGGTCAGATGGATCCTGCTGACTCCAAGCTCAGAGGTGAACCAGGGACAGACCCGTTGTGCCCAAGGCCAGCTCTACATCCAGGGGCCAGCTGGGCTCCAGAAGCTGCCCTGCTGGGGACATGCAGGAGGACGTGGTTTCCAGCCACACTTGTCTGCTCAGCTCTGCAAGTGAGAACTGCTAACCCAGAAAGCTGCTTCCACTGGAGAGAGACTAAAGAGGCAGGGATGAATGGCATCTGGGACCTCCCTCCTCCAGCTTCTCCAGACACCCTTTCCAGCTAACAAGCCTCCACCTGCCCTTCTCCTGGGCTGCATCCCCATGGACTGGCCTCCTTCAACAAACCCTCCAGGATACACCACATCCATGGCTGGAGCAGGGCAGGGAGACCTTCCACCACCCTGCAACACCTCAGCAGCTCACCCCTGGGATGAGGGGCTCTGGTACGCATGGTACAGAAATCTTCCCACCTCTAAGATGATATCTGGAGGTTCCCTTCCTCCTCCTCCTCCTCACCCAGCCCTATGAACACACCAGCCACCCCACCTCCTGCAGGAACCTGGGACCAGCGACTGATGACAGTTAAACAACTTTTTCCAGAGAAGCAAATGATCCATTAACCCAAAATACATCATCAAGAGACCTGAGGGACAATATTGCAGCAGATCTCAGTTTTGTCTGTAGCTTTCCACTCTCCTCAGTGCTTCCCTACAACTCTGTCCCCAGCCCTCCCTCTCCAAGCAGCATCCAGCTGCCTCCTTCTCTTCCCTGCCAGGCAGGGACTCTTGTCTTCCTCTTTCAGAGCAGTTTAGTTTTCCTTTGCTCTTAGGATGCCAAAGAGGTCCCATACCATGCCAGGCAGTCACCTCCTGCCTCACCAATGCCCCCTGCTCTCTTAAGACCCCCAGAATTATTTTTGTCAGATTTCCTACCTCTACTCATGGCTAATTTCTAAACAGCTCCTCGTTATTTAACTCCTATCAAGCAAGAAATGGGACCAAATGACCTGAAGGACACACGTGGAGAAATGTGTGTGCATTAAAGATAGATCTCATTGCACCAGGGGAGGTTGAGCTTGGATATTAGGAGAAATTTCTTCCCCACAAGGGTTGTGAAGGGTTGTCCCAGGCTGGGCAGGGCAGTGGTGGAGTCCCCATCCCTGGAGGGGTTTCCAAGGTGTGGAGATGTGGTGCTGAGGGACAGGGGTTAGTGGTGCCCTGGCAGGGATGGGGGGTTAATGGTTGCACTCCATGATCTCAAAGGGCTTTTCCAACCTGAACAATCCTATGATTCTATCTCCCACACTCTACAGGCAGAACTAACCCACACCAAGAAGTCAGTTTAGAGCTAAAGAAGTTACTGCAAACCCACCAATAAACTCCAAACACTTCATTGACTGTATGAACAGGATGCTCAGAGGGAACAAACATCCAACCCCCCAAAACCTACCACCCCTAAGAAAGACTCAACTCCTCTTGCTCTTCAACAAAGTCTCCTCTGCCACAGCCTTTGACACCTCAACAAGAGACCAACACATCTTAACTTTGTTTTTCAAATGATACAGGTCAAAAAACATCCCTCAAATCAGCCCTTTGGTTTGCAAAGCAGAATAAGCCAGAGTTTAAAAGAAAACACTGATGAAAACTGACTTTAAACACACTAATATCTGCATCCAAGGCTCTGCCAGCAAATTGTTCAGTGCTCAGGACACCTGAGATGCTGGTCCAGGCATTTAATCATTAAAAAAAACACAATAGGCTTGGAAAAAAAACCCAGCCAAATGGGAATGCAGGAGCCTAAGGTGTCTCTCTTGCCTAGACAGGGCTTGGTGCTGTAAAATACCTAAAGACCTCCCAGAATACATGTATGTGCTTGGCCAAGAAGACTCCAAGAGCCTTCCTTGCCTTCAGGATGCTATTTTTTGTTGCTCCATAGGTATTCAGCAGTAAGAAACCAGAGCTGAAAAGCTCCAGCAACCCTGAATTATTGTGGAATCACAGGTAAAGAATCAAGAAGTCCCCAATTCTCATTCCAGGTCAGACTTTGTCCATTAGCCATCAGTGGTCACCATCCCAGACTCACAGTCACCATGAATGTGACACTTACCTAGTTCTTGAGTTGTTCCTATTGTGACACAAGCATTAAGTGCTCTGAGGGACTTTAAAAGACTCTAAAGGCTCACTAAAGACTCTGTTGACCACATCACTGTATGAGTAGATCAACAGTCTCCAATTATGTCAGAAACTGACTGGCACAAAGCATAAAATCCCCTAAGATTTGTAGATCTCTTGGAAAATATGTATATAAATAATCAGAGAGGAATAATCTGTGCCTCTGAGTTCTTTGACACATAGAGGCTTCCAACCCTGAAGGCCCTTTGAAGAGTTTGCCCATTTGCTCCCACTAAAGGCATGGAAATTGGTACAGGG
Organism: Brachypteracias leptosomus; assembly: GCA_013401335.1. Lineage (NCBI taxonomy): Eukaryota > Metazoa > Chordata > Aves > Coraciiformes > Brachypteraciidae > Brachypteracias > Brachypteracias leptosomus. The sequence continues at coordinate 17,525 of VYZX01000064.1, forward strand.
TGTTCCCCTTCCAGCAAAACCTCTGGGGTTTGTTTCAGCAAAACCACTGGGCAAATTCTATTTGCTTTTAGATCTATAGTTTCCTAAACCATTCAGGCAGTTCTGGCTTTTCACTAAACCTGCTCCACCAACCCGTGATGCAACGTGAGGACTGAGTCCCAGTGACAAGGGACAATTTAGGGTCAATCTGCTGTTGCTACCAGTGATGATCCCACAAGAGGCTCCACTTTGGCCACAGATAAGAGACCACCACAACCTTTATTGGTCATTTATTAGATGGCATCAGAGCACGTTTCTCCATCACCCTTCAAGAGCATCTCTGTGCTCAATTCCAAGCAAGGACGACCTTGCCATTCCGAACCTGCCTGGAATATCCCAGAAAGGACTAAAAACCTGGGATCTAGTTAAAGCTGTCACCTCACCCACAGTAACAGAGGGGCACCCCACCTGCAGGGAGCTGCAGCTCACCCCTGGGCTCTTCTGCTCCTGCCACACAAAGCTCCAGAGGCAGAAGAACTTTCACAACACTTGGCCTTTAAATCTGCAGTCAAAAATTAACAAGCCCCAGATTTCTGCAGGCTGTGGGCTCACAAACCTGCCAGGTTCTGTTTACACTGAAGAGCCCCTGCAGCTCCTGGAAAAGTACATTTTCAAAGGGTGCCTCAGGGTATGGGGAGCAAAGGGAGGAACAAAATTCTCTACCTTTCCCCAGCTGGCTCTTCTCCTTTTCCTGACACACTTGCTTTAAGTTTCCAAACAAAGCCTCAACATTGATAACATGAACAATTCGGTCCATTTAACACTGAATGGTCCCAGCACAGCTCAGATTTGGGGGGGTTGCTCCTTTGCTTGAATGTATTTTCCTCACAAAACCATCTGCACACACCCCCTACCTCACACCCCCGCACCCACCAAAGCACCGACACAGAGAAGAGCCCTGTGGACGTGGCTCAGACCAAAGTTCAGACCTGGGGACCTCCAGGAAAGCTCCAGCACTAAGAAATTCTGCCAAGCAGCAGGACTCGTCCCTAAATCCTCACTCTTACAGAAGCAATCTGAGTCCTGACTGGAGGATGCGCCCAAGTTTCTGAGTCTCCAACTCAAGGTCATTGGAAACAGCAGCTCTGCACAGCACGAGCCACCACTCATCCCACAGGAACATTCCAATGACCCTTCCCTTAAGCATCTACAAATTACTTCACCCATCCACATACCACCTGGGACCCAACTCTGCAGGCTTCTTCTGCCTCAACTTATCTTCCCTACCCTCTTTCCCTTGACTTTCCAAGAGGTCACGGATCAAATTGAAATATATACATATAAATAGGTAGACCTCTTGAAGCAAATCTAGAGAAAGAAGAGGAAATTACCTGGTTAGCAGCAAACACCCAGGAAAAAGAGGGTTTTGCTCCAGCTGAAGGAGTTGCCAGGAGCAGCAGTTACTCCCCAGGACAGATGGCTCAGAACACGGAGCCAGCCAACAACAGAGGAAGAAGCTGCTTGCAACAGAGGTGGACAGGAGAAGAGGTAGGACCTGAGACCTGACAGCCCCAGCACAAGGGGACAGTAGCCTCAGGGAAACTTTGATATGCCCCGAGACACTGGCCCACGGTTATAGTTCATGCAGCAGCCCTCAAAGGTGGCATCCTACCTCCACCCTCCATCCTCCAGCTGACACGGCCATCCACAGGAAGAAAGGGAAGATGCAGGACAACCCCTCAGCCCAGCACAAGGAACAGCCCAAGACCCACATGGCCCAGTAGGTCCAGGAAGGAGTTCAGCCAGCAGACACTGGCAGAGGAGGACAGGCTGACCTCCTCCCCAAGGAAAGGGGCTGCAGGACACCCACCGGGGCAGGGGACAGGCCCACATGAAGGCTTTAGAGAGGGACAAGGTGAGCAGGGGAAGGAGACAGCTCTTCCCTGAGGACCAAAGTCAACCCTTAAGATAAGGGAGAAGAAAGTGAGGACAGGGCAGTGCCAGATGTGGGAGGGAGAAAGACAAGTCCAACAGCCAGGGCTGAATCTGGCAGAGGGGCAGGTACCAGCCAGAGGATGCAGATATTGACAGTTTAGGGGGGAAAGAGCAGGGAGGGCAGGCAGAAGGGATGGGGAAAATGGGGGATGAGGGGCTGGATAAAGGAGGGCTGCTTCAGAAGGATGAGGTCTGGGTCCTGGAAAATGGAAGGGGGGGAAGTCTGACAGGGAGATAAAGGGGG
>VYZX01000064.1:26795-59210 GCA_013401335.1 Brachypteracias leptosomus
TTCATGGGGCTGGTACCCCCTGAACATCCCAAGGAGGAGCCCCTCAGAGCATCCCAGGAAGGGACCCCTGAGCATCCCAAGGACAGACCCCTGCCCTGCAGCATCTCAAGGGCAGACCCCCAAGCATCCCAGGGTGAATTCCCCAGCTCGTCCTGTGCAGAGCCCGCAGGCCGGCTGGTGCTGGGGCAGGGTGGGCACCGCTCTCCCCACGACCTTGGGTCCCCACCAGAGGCCTGGCCAGCTGAGCAGTGTCACCCCAGCCCCTCTGCTCCTCTCGCTGTCTGGGAGAGAGGCTGAGGATGCTCCCTGACCCCTGCCCACCCCAGGTTTCCTTTTCTCCCTTTGGCACTCAGGCAGCAGCAGGGGGGAAACATCTGGTTTGTGTCTTTGCTTCCTTTCTTAACCACAGATGCCTTTTGTAACCTTGGAGAAGTCACTTAAAAAATCTCTCTGTGCTTCAGCCTCTCCTTCCTCTCCCTCTGCAGCAGCAAACCAGGCTGGGCAGCTGCTGCAAAGCGTCCAGACAATTTGGGTGTTAAAGAGAACGAGCATCAGGGGCCAGAGGGCTGGGAAAAGTCACCTGCTATGATGACCCGCTCTCGAAAGCATCACTCCGCCGGGGCGGGGGGTTGTTGACAAAGTGTTTCCCAAACTTCTGCAGCTGGATCAATAGCAACCAAACTGCCCCAAAGTGATGTGATGTAACCGCTCATGCCGGACCCGTCATGGGGCAGTGCAGAGGTTGAGCTGGCCCCGGTCCCATCGAGGGTGATAAAGGCAAGAGGGCAGGTGAAATGTTTGCTTGCTCTGCCTTTGAGCGGGTGATGGGAGGGAAGGGAGCTCCCTCTGCCTTCATTTTGCTCCTCAATTACCATCAGCGATTTAATCACGCTAACGGCAGCGCTCCTGCTGGAGCACCGCAGCTTGCTCATTCAAATCTTGGTTTGGGAGCTTTCTTAAAGCTGCTGCCTGTTGGAAACCCGGCCCGGAAGGGTCCGAGAGACCCCCAGGAGCTCAGCCCCTCCCTGCCCTGCTTTCCTCAGCCCCATCCCAGCCTGCTGGGAGTGTGTGTGGGCAGGTAAAGCCCCATTTTCACCATCCCTCCTGGGTGTTTTATTTACATGTAGGCGCAAACACTCCAGACCCGGAATCTTCCTGCCTGGTTGGGAGACAAGCGGCTGGGGCAGAGCGGAGCGAGGTGGGATCTGTGGGGTTTCTCCCCTCCTGGCTTGGCCTGAGATGGTTCAGGGCAGGTTTAGCTGGAAGGTGCCTCACTGTAGGTGAAATCAGTGAAATCTCCTTTCTCAGGGCTCCCCCGGCGCATGTTAAGCGACCTCTGGTAGCAGTTCGGGGCTATTACACTGCGCTTGTGTCCTCCTGCCTCGCAGAGCAAAGAGTGATGAAATCAGAAGTATCTGTGCGGAAGCTGGTGGAGAAAAGGAGGAGCTAACGGCGCCGGCCTGCGGCCCTGCTCCGGGAAACCGCCGCTGCAAAGCCCCAGAATGGGCAGCGCAGAGCGGTGCCCTGGGGATGGGCAGGGTGAGGGGCGTGGGGACATCGCTGCCCACCCGCCACCCCCCTCAAATGGGGACCCTCCGTCATCTGGAGCTCTGTGTGAAGCTGGTTCTGCCGCCCTTGCTTGAAGTTAGGGCTCATTTGTGCTGCAGGAAAAGTTATTTCTGGCGGTGAGCTGAGCCCCGACGGCTCTTGGGTGTTGGGAGAATTATGCAAGGCTGCGTGTTCGAGGGGTGTATTTTAGGAGGAGCTGCCTGGCGAGGTTGGCAAAGGTCCTTTGGAGATGGCAGGTGCTCTGCAGAGCTCCGGGGATGCTCATTATGCCCAAATCCATGCCTCAGGTTACCTACACCTCTAACGGGGGCTTGGGCAGTGCTGGGACAGCCTGTTCCTTGGCCTCCTCTCCAGGGTTTTGAAGGGGGTGTTCACGTGTTCTCAGCACGTAGTTCCCAAGTTGCTGCTACAGCTGAATATTCAGGCTCCCCCCGCTCGTGACCTGCAAAAACGTCTCCCTGCTCAGAGCCTAAATCCCAGCCCCGTCACTCCTGCCCTGGATCAGAGGATGTTGGTCAGGAGCAGTAAAATAAGCATTTTTTTTTCCACCCAGGGCCAGCTCTTACACAAGCAGGTGCTGCTTGTGATGGTGGGATGAGGCACACACAGCTCCAGGACCCCCAGAGCGGATGGGGTTTGGAGAATCCAGTTTCCATGCAGAGGGGAAGGGGGATGATAAGCAGAACAGGAATTTCCAGCACTTCCTCTCTCCCCCTCCCTGTCCTGTTAATGCTCTTTTATTGAAGCATCAGGGTAAAACCCAGTGGTGCAGAGGACAAACATCTTTTCTCCAAGAGGGGGAATTTGTGCAGCATGGGGTATATGTGACCATTCAGCACCTCCTGACCTCCCTTCCCCAGCTTCTCCTCCAGCTCTGGGTGACCCTTTGCTGGGTTAGGGCCGGTGACTGAGCCACGTGTTGCTGTGAAACTGAGTCTTCAACCCTGTAAATGGTTTCTGGGTGTTGTCTGCTGGCGTAGTGCAGGGTGGCCATGCAGAGGAGCTCAGAAGTGCTGAGAGGGCTCTTCTCTGGGCCAGGAGGTGCAACCTGACCCTTCTCCTGTTGCTCGGTGTCCCCTCATTGCTCCTGACACTTCAGGCAGCTACTCAGGCTTAAATGAGTCCCAGCATTGGCCCTTCCAGGTGATTTCATCCCCTTTCCAGCAGCTCTGAGTGAGTTGATTTGGGGAATCAAGGGTGTGAGTTGAGCCCTTCCCCTCTCGACGCAGTTTTTGTGAAATGCTCCAAAGGATGTTGGTTCCTGGAGGATTCAGCACCTGACAAGGGGTGACTTTCTGGGGCAGAGGGACTTGTCACCCCAGCATGGGCTGCTCCTGCTCTGCTAATCCCAGCAGAGAAGGGGAAGGCTGGTGCTGGCTGCTTTGCTTAATACTCACGTGGTATTTTTAGCCTGTGTAGGAAAGGAGGGTGAGGGGTAGCTCCAACTACCCCTTTCCAAAGCCCCACCAGCTACGTGCAGACCACATCTGGGGCTGGCTTGGCTTTGCCAGTAAAAGTGGAGAAGCCTCCATGGCTGAGGGTTGTAACCAGACTTTGTCTCAACCTGTTGGGTTGCTGCAGAAGGTCAGACCTTTGTAAAATGTCCAGATTTTAAGCCCTCTATTCCTGTCTTCAAGGTTTTGCAAGGATATCACAAGGGTTTCCTTTGCCCCGTGCCCAGGGAGGGGTAGGGAAGGGCTGGGGAGTTTCTCAGCACAAGAACCTGGTTTCCTGACTCTGACCTTTTGTCTCACATGGCACCAGGAGACGTTTGGGGGAATTCAGGTTTGACTGTAAACATTTTCCCCTTTCAGGGGAAAGGGAAGGAGTGAGTCAGGAATGTAAATAACTGATTGTAGTCACCAGTCCCTTCGCTGGCTGCGCAGCCACGAGCTGGGGCCTGGTGGTCAGGACTTTATTGCAAACCCCCTTGGGGAAGAGCTGAGGTCACCTGTGTCTCCAGAGCCCACCTGAGGCTCTGCCTTCCCCAGCAGCCACAGTTCCACCCTGCATTAGGAGCTGCCTTCGATCCAGGCATGTCCTGCTGTCTGTCTGCACCAAATGGCCATCCAGCATCTGAGACCTTCCCAGCCTCCTTGGAGCACCCTGGCCAGCCCACCTCTCAGCTCCAGTGGACAGTGGGGACTTCATTGCCTACATGGCCATGCCAGAGGCTGCTGTAGAGGGTCCCCACGAGGCTCTGCTGCACGGCTGAGCTCCCTTCCCCTGCTTTTGCTCACTGATGCACACTAGGCACTAGCACACACTGCCTGGTTGGAGCCTGTAGCGATCACTGAGTCATTGCTCTGTCTCTTCTTCCCTCTTCATAGCACTTGTGTGTGTGTGTCTGGGTCCAGGCTGTTGTCTGGGGTGTTCCCCCTCCCTCCAGACCGTCTGACAGCAGCCAGCGCCAGGCTGGGGCTTGCAGAGAAACACCATTGTGGGATTGTTGGGCTGGTGTAAAGAGGGATGGGGAGAGAGTCTCTGCCAAGGGAGCAGAGAGAGAGCCCAGAGCTGTGGGCAGCAGCGTGTTATGTGGGGGGACACGTGTGCTGGAGCGTGGCCAGAGAGGGGCAACGAAGCTGGGGAAGGGTGTAGAGCAGGAGTGTGGTGAGGAGCAGCTGAGGGAGCTGGGGGGGTTGAGCCTGGAGCAAAGGAGGCTCAGGGGAGACCTTCTGGCTCTGCACAACTCCCTGCAAGGAGGTTGGAGCCAGGTGGGGTCGGGCTCTGCTCCCAAGGAACAAGTGATGGGACAGGAGGAAAGGGCCTCAAGTTGCACCAGGAGAGGTTGAGGTTGGACATGAGGAATAAATTCTTTCTGATAATGGTTGTTGTGGCTGTGCCAGGCTGGGCAGGGCAGTGGTGGAGTCCCCATCCCTGGAGGGGTTTCCAAGGGGTGGAGATGTGGTGCTGAGGGCCAGGGGTTAGTGGTGCCCTGGCAGGGATGGGGGAATGGTTGGACTCCATAAGCTTAAAGATCTCTTCCAACCAGAACCACTCTATGTTTCTATGACCTGCTGCTGCTGCTTTGGGGGTTGTTTGATGCCACAGCTCAACCTGGTTTACTGGGCATGAGCATCCTGGCATCAGGCTCCAATGTTTGATGCCACTCCTGCAGCAGCAGTTGCCTTTGGCCAGTCCCCATCACTGCTGGTGTCTGGGGACAAAGCAGATTAAGGAAGTTCCCGATGCCTGTGGGCTGGTGATAGGAGCTGAGAAAAGAGCAAAACATGAGAGGTGCAAGTGGGGTTCCTGGAGGCTCTGGGCACAGTGGGGTGGCTCCTGCACTTGGAGGAGCAGAAGCAATTTCAGAATTACCAGAGAAACATTTTTAGAGGCTGGCAGCTGCTGGCTGGCAGCAGGATGTGGGTGCTAAAACACTTGGGTGCTAAAACACTTGGGTGCTTCTCAAGTGCTTTTAGCAGCCCAAATCCCTCCCCTGGAACCAGGGCTTTTGGAGGGGCCACCTCAGAGGCCTTACAGAGACCTGTGAGGATTTGTTTGGGTGACAGACCTGTTTTGGTGGTGGCACAGGATGCACGAGCTGCATCTTGAGACCAGACGTGGCACAGACACCCCAGGGCAAAGCCACCAGCCTGGGGACACCGGTGCCACCTCCAGGGCTTGGAAAGGGGACATCAAAGAAGGGTTTGGAGACGTGCATCACCCCAACCTTCATCATGGTGTTGGAAATACGTGTGGTGTCTGACGTAGTGCTGGAGGTTATCTCTGTTCCCCTTCTGCCACCACAGGGTTGGGTTCTCTGGGGGCTGGGCAGGGCTGTGCTGAGCAGACTCCACTGGGGACAGCCCTCAGCCAAGCTGGGCTGGTGGGAAGAGCTGCTGGAGGCTCCAGGGGCTGTTCAGCTGGATCCGTGGGACTGGTTGATGTGGATTCCCTGGGAGGGAAATGTTTGTCTGAGCTTGGTTCATGTGTGGGCTGCAGAGCCCAGGGTGGTGTGTGGGCTGAGGGCACCCCAGATGCTTCCCCATTTGTACTGGTGGCTGCTCTGCAGGGGAATGGAGGCTTGATGAAGAACTGTCAGGGAAGGGTATTGAAATACTGGTGCAGCTGGTGCCACAAAAGTGTAGATTGTCATGATAATTAACTTTAAAAGCCTCTTCTAATGCAGACTTGTTGCGTTCCCACTTCCTTATTGAGGAGTGATCCAAACACTCTTTATTTCCCTTTCTCTCTGCTTTGCCATCCCAGGAAGAGCAGCCCCAACAGGTTTGTCCCTCCCTGATCTGCCCCTTTGCTGGTGTCTGAGCAAAAAAAAGCATCCAAACTGTTCCCTCCATGGATCTGAGGAACCCATCAGGTTAATTAGGGCTGGAAGAGTGAAAGGTTCCTGCGGTGAGGTACAGGATGGTGATGGAGTAGGGAAAGCTGAACAGGTCTGTAATCACAGCCTGGACCTCCCTGGTGAGCCCTGATGTCCATTAAAGCAGAATCACACAGTTTGCAGCCAGGGCTTTGCTCCCCACAGGGACCCAATCCCCTGCAGTGGTGCCAGGCTCTGATTTCTGGACCTTGAGGTCACTCAGGAGCCAAAGCTGTTGTTTGATCCCATTTATAGCACCTCATGGCAGGGGTCGGGGCAGGGCTGGCTTCCCACACAGTCTGCAGGTGGAATTTGGGATGTGGGTGTTGACTTGCCAAGTGCTGCAGTGGCCACAGCCCAGGTGGGTGCTGGCCCAGCTTTTGGGGAGATACCATGAACTTGACCCTCCTCTGAGGCCTCCAACAGAGCTGGGGTGGTTTGTGGGGTAGGTGCAGAATGTGCTGATGTTGGGCCTGTTTGGGTCATGTCCTCCATCACCCAAGCACCCAACTCTGGCTTAGCCATGACACCCAGAGGTGCTGGAGTTCCCTTGGGAGTTGTTGGTGGAGAATGAGTCTTTTGTCTGCCATTAGTGGGGCTAAACAGAGTCCCTCAGGGCTGGAGAATTCCACGTGGGAGAAGGAGAACCTGGGTGGTGGTGGAGGAAGGGGAGAGGGTCGTTCTTTGGGGTACAAGAGTATCAACCTATGGCACCAAGGGTCTGCAGAAGACAGAGACATGTCAATGACACTGGTATAAACCAGAAGCTCATTGGGCTGGTAAAGGAGAATTTGATTAACATCATCCTCTCCCTGCTCCCTCCTGCAAGTCCTGGGGCTTGCCTGGGGGCTGCAGAGGGGTTGGGGGCTGCAGAGACTGTCCCAGAGTCTTTTACTAGAGCATCCCTGGAGCTGTGAGCACCAGCGAGAGGAACCTTGAAGCACTGATGGGGATGAATTACTGCAGCTGCCTTGTAAACATTTGATTCCTTTTTTTTTTTTTTATCTCCTTTGAGTCCCCAAGGCTTAATTTGTTCAAATAAAAGCAGAAATCCATCCGGAATACCCTGTGCAAACACAGCCTGGGCAAGCTGAGACAGGGCTGGGTTACACCTCTGCTCTGCTCTGCCTTTGCTGGGCTGCCTGGGTGGGCAGAAGGTTCTTCTCACCCAGCAGGGCTCAAAGTTCCTGCTCTAGGTTTGGTCTCAACCTTGGCGTTGGGAAATCTGGGCTGGCTGGCTCCAAAGGGGACAGCAGAGGAGCAGGGCTGTTGTGGTGATGGTTTGACTTGGACCAAGTGTTGATGCTTGGTCCTCTCAGTTCTCAGTGCTGGCCAATATGTTGCTGTGCAGTCACCATCCATCCTACCTGCTGTTTGATATCTTGCTTATCTGATTTTCCAGCTGAGGGGTGGCTGTCTTAGAATTGTCAGGGTTGGAAGGGACCTTAAAGATCATCCCGTTCCAACCCCTTGCCATGGGCAGGGACACCTCCCACTGGAGCAGGTTGCTCACAGCCCCAGCCCGCCTGGTCTTGAACATCTCCAGGGATGGGGCTTCCAGCACCTCTCTGGGCAACCTGGGCCAGTGTCTCCCCACCCTCCTGGGCAAGAACTTCTTCCTAAAGTCTCATCTCAATCTCCCCACCTCTAGTTTTGACCCATTCTCCCCAGTCCTGCCACTGCCCCACATCCTTGTCAGGCTTTGTTCTCCTGCTCTCTCCTTGGGCAGAAGAACACATGAGTTTCTGCTTGAGAGGGGAGAAATGAGGTGAGCAGCTCTGCAGCCAGATGTGCACACACAGGTTGCTGCATGTTTGTCAGGGAAGGTGAGATCAAACACTGATCATTGCTTGGAGTGGGATGGTGAGAACAGATTGGGTGGTGTGTCACCTTTGGGGTGGTGTCACCTTTGTTGGCACATCACCCCGTGGCTTGGGGTTCCTTCCCAAGAGAGCTTGACCCACCTGTGGGGTGGATTTGATAGGGGTGACAAAAGGCTTGTTTGAAGTTGGGGTGTTGTTTTGAGGTCCTCAAGCAGAAAGTTGGAGAATTCAAAGTAATCAGAAGAGGACAAATGCATTTCCTTGGGGTGCCCAGGAGGGACTCATAAACACCGTAGCATCAATGGGCTTTGTCTCCAGAAAATCCCAGTGCAACCAGCCTCGAGGGACAGCTCTTCAATTCCTGCTAGGGAAATAATTCCCCCCTCTCTCAAGCTTCAAGACACACGTTTGCAGAAGCAGACTCCCTGTTGTAGTGGGGTTTTTTCAATGCCTGGAATTATTCTGCATTTCAGAGTCACGACATGCTAAATGTTCATGATGTGTTTGAAGAGAGAGCAGCTCCCCACCCCAGCACTCAAGGTTTTAATGGCACAAATGCCACAGGCACAGAATTAAGGCCTTCAGAGAGAAGAGCTGGTGTATCCAGCCCTGCTAGTGCCTCAGTTTCCCTTGGGAGAGTTTCTCCCACGGCAGCCTCAGTGCCTGGGGGATGAGTTCTGCCAACCCACGGGCTCCTCTCCTGTCTGTGCAGTGCTGCAGAGGGGAGAGCATCTGCTCCCAGGAGCCCTTCTGCCAGCTTGGCTGGGTGTGAAGAGGCATCGCCTGCATCCCAGCTCAGGGGGGGTGCTGGGAGGCTGAAATGAGTCACAGAACCATGGAATGGGTGGGAAGGGACCTTTAAAAGTCACCTACTCCCAACCCCCTGCAGGGAGCAGGGATGGCTTCAACTAGAGCTCAGAGCCCCGGCCAACCCCACCTGCAATGGTTCCACCACCTCTCTGGGCAACCTGGGCCAGGCTCTCACCACCCCCAGCACCAACAATCTCTTCTCTCTACTCTAAATCTCCCTCTTTGAGTTTCAAACCATCCCCCCTTGTCCTGTCCCAACAGGCCCTGCTCAAAACTCTGTCCCCATCTTTCTGACAGGCCCCTTGAAGGGTTGAAAGGCCCCAAGAAGGTCTCCCTGGAATGGTGTCTGGCAGGGAGGGCTCTCTGGGTTATCTGCTGGACTCTCCATGTGCCAGAAGCTGGGGAGGAAGCCAAGGGGACTGGGTGCTCACACCTCTGGCGTGTGCTGTGAGTGATGTTGCTTTGTCTGGCTTTGCAAAGCCCGGTAGTAATCAGTGCTAATTGCAATTACCTCCTCCCTCCTGTCCGAGGGGAGGCCGACAGGTTATTTCCTGAGAAGCTTTTGTTTGTCTTTCCTGCTCGTGTTCCTGGTAGGAAATCTGCCCTTCCTGGGAAGGGCCACTGGCATTTCTCTGCCTGGGGAGTTGGTCTGTGGTCACCTCGGGCTGGTCCAGCTTTAGCTCTTCCTGATGCTTTGAGGGCCAGCAGGAACCATGCATTAATTGCTGCACCATGTGACTGAGGGCAAGGAGCTGGGAGAGCTGCTGGATCCTTTTTTTGAGTGACCAGGTACCATCTTCCCATCACCTTGAGCACCTTCTGCTCCAGAGCAATTCAATATCTCCATAAAGTTTCTCTTTGCCCCATGCAGAGTGCAACAGGGAGGGTTTTAGTGCAGCAATCCCCCAAACAAGCAGCAGTGACCCCTCCTAGCCCAGCTATTTGTGGCATCCAGCCTGTCTTGCCACAGCTGGGGAGAGCTGCTGGGTGGTCACGTTGAGCTCCTGGCCCCTTTCCCTGGAGCTGGAGCCCTTTTTCTAGACTTTCTTTTATTAGACCTCCTCAGAACACTCAAGCCCAGCTGCTGTCCCTGCTCTGATGCTTTTCAAGGCTACAAACCCAAATGAGGATGCTGTTGCTCAAGAGAAAACTCAGTTTTCCGGGGTGGATGATCTGTGCCAGAGGCTTGGCTGAGGGATGCACCCATCCTGACGTGGTGGAGAGGAGTCAAAATGAGTCTTGGAGCAACAGCAGCAGGAATTTGTGTGGCAGTTTGTCTTCATGCACCTGAATTTTTACAGGCTGATAAAGATCCATACGGTCCCACCTTAGCAAAACCACGTGTGGAGTCTGCCTGAAGGCTTGAAACAGGTTTAGGAGTGGCTCTAACGTGCCCGTTAGAGGAATGTAGCCACAGTCGTGGGGATCAGGGTTACCAGAGATCCCCGACTCACTGGAGGGTTTTAATAGCCAGCTTGGCACTAACACCAAACCCTCAGCTGGTTTCCTAAAGCCTCTCCAGAGGAGAACGTTGGGGTTTCCAGTACCTTGTTATGGGGCAGCTCTGGAGCTGCAGAGAGGTGGAGGAGATCTGGAAGAGGTTTCTTCAAGCCTTGAAGCCTCCCAAGCCATCCCTGCTTGCTCCAGCAGCATCTCCACTTGGCTCCATCTTTTCTTCCCCTACTTCAAATGCTGCAGCTGTTGGGGGACAGTGCAGGGCACTGTGGGTTTCTCAGCCTTTAATAGCAATTAGATCTTTCTTAATATCTGCTTTCCTTGCAGAGTGTCCTTGGCTTTTCTTCTGGTGTGAAGGAGAAGCAGTAGCTAAACATAGGAGTGGGAATGGGGAGCTGCTGGGTTCTCACCCCGCTCGCTTGGGGACTTGGGCAAGTCCATTTAATGTCTTTTGTCTCTCGTTTCCTTTTTGCAGTTGGGAGGAAATTAATACCAGCTCTGTAAAAGACTCCCAATTGATCTGTTAATTCCTTGTGAGTGCTTTGGAGATAAACTGAGGGTTTGTGCCTTCGCTGCTTCGCTTCTCTCTGCTCTCAAAAAAAACCACTCAAGTGTTTCTGCTCAGCTCCTGTGACCATGGATTGTTGTCATGGTGGGTTATGGGGGTGTAAGGGCACCTTCTCCTCCCAAGAGGCTGGTCCTGTCCTCCCTGGAGGGGTCACCAGAACCTTCTCAACCCAGCCAAGGTGCCACTGGGTGAGCAACAGGCTGTGGTTCATCCCAGCCTGGGGATGTTGGTGCCAAAAGGCTGCAGTTGTGGTGATCACCTCCCACAGAGTGAGCCCTTGGGGACACTGGAACCCTTCTACTGGGAGGCCAGGCTGGGAGAGTTGGGCTTGGTCAGGCTGGAGAAGAGAAGGCTCCAGGGAGACCTTCCTGGGGCCTTTCAGGACTTCAAGGCAGAAAGATGGGGACAGAGTTTTGAGCAGGGCCTGTTGGGACAGGACAAGGGGAGATGGTTTGGAACTAAAAGAGGGAGATTTAGACTAGAGAGAAGGAAGAGATTGTTGGTGCTGAGGGTGGTGAGAGCCTGTGCCAGGTTGCCCAGAGAGATGGTGGCTGCCCCATCCCTGGCACCATTGCAGGGGAGGTTGGCAGCTCAACCTCACACTTCTCTGCCTGTTTTAGGGCATTTTTCTTGAATCTCCCCCAAATGTGGCTCTTGGGCAGAGCCAGCTCTGCAGGGAGGTTCAGGCTGGGCTGGAACCCCAGGCAGGCTGTTCCTAAGCCTCACCTAAACCCAAGCCTAAGGCAAGTGGAAGCACAATCAGGAGTGGTGCAGATGGGGAGCTGGATGAGCCCCTTTCCCACTGCTGGACACCAGCACCACAATTAGACTTTGCTGCAAGCTGCTCCACAGCAGAGCCAACTGTTTACTTCGGGTGGATCTTAATTAATTAGTGTATCTTTAGAGCCGGAGGGGGGAGAATTAGGCAATGCTGGGGCTGTCACTGCCTTGCCTGGCTGCCCAGACCTTGGGGTCTGGGTGAGGTTTAATTGGGAGGAATTGCTGCTGGCTCTTTGGCACTTGAGTTGCAGGCTGAGCAGCACAGACATTTGCTGTCTGGTGGGAATGGTGGGGCTGTGTGAAGGTCTTAGGAGGCTTCCCTGAGCTGTGTGGGGGAAGAGAGAGGGACGTGGCCCCTTTGGATGGGGGAATAGCGGAGTGGACACGCTGCAAACCAAGGGGCACCCCCCCAGCTTTGTGTTGGGCCTGGATTGAACCCCAAGGAAGAGCTCTCCCCTCGTTATCATTGAGATCCTCAGGGCCTGTGTAAACAGCTTGTTTATGGGCATGCACAGCAGCTCTGCAGGGACCCTCCCCTCCTGGCAGCTGAGAGATCCAAGGTGCCTGCGGATGATTCACCCGGGATGGCCGCGTCCTCCTCCCGCTCTGCAGCACTGCAGCACTGCCCTCCAGGTCCCACAGCACCACCTGCCACTTGGCTGCAGAGCATCCTCCTCCTCCTCCTCCCCTGCCACCTTCCAGCAGGGCTCTGGGCAGAGAAAAAGCAGATTTCCTTGGCCAAGGGGAGGGGTTTGCTTCTGGAGGGGGGTGTCGGGGCAGGTAGGGAGCTGGGCTCATCTGCATGCGGGTGGTGATCGGCTGCTGCAGGACACGGTGATGCCTTTGGTTGTGTTCCTCAGGCTGCTCGTCTGCTGGGGACCTTTCTGTGTCCCCAAAGCCAGCCCTGCACTAAAGGAACAACCGTGTGGTTTCCTGCTAGTGCCATCATCATCCTGGGGTGTTTCTCCGCTGACGTTGCCCATGGTTGGGGTGTGAAGTTTGGCACCCCGACACCCCTTTGGAGCCAGGCAATGCCTGGTAGTGCCCTTGGCAGAGCTGGCAGCCCCAGAGGGTGCTGAGCAGGTGGTCCAAGGGGAGGGCAAGGCCCTGGCACGACGTGAGGGTGAGAGGCACATTCCTACATGACGCTGCCGCAGGCTCTGAGTTACCAGAAGAGGCTTTGCCCTTGCCCTGCCGTGACTTTCCCTGCCTGTGTGGGGGATCCTGGGCAGTGTAGGTTGGTCCCTCACCCTCTGCTCTCCCAGCCATGTCATCCTGGTGGCCGGTGTGGGATGGGGAGGAGTGGTTCCCTCCTGCTCACCCTCCCCTCCGTGCCCTGCAGCACACCAGACCCATCCCTGTTATCACCGGTCCCTGCAGCCATGGCTTATTCTGGCAGATAAAAGGTACAAAAATGCTCTCAAGAGCTGCTCTCTGAAAGGTTCCAGGCACAGACCAGCCCAACCTTGCCCCTCAGCCCAGCTCTCCACTGCCCTCTCCTTGGCCCTGTGACTTTGCAGCATCGCTCCTGCTGATCCCTGGCACCCATCCCTTGTGTGCACGGGGAGCTCTCAGCATCCTCCTGAGGAGGAAGGTTCTGCCTGCAGCTTGTTCTCTCTTTAGCCTATTCTGAGATGTGGCCTTTGCTAATGAGAGGTGGGAGAACTGGGTCTGGTTCTGGTCTCCCCAGTTCAAGAGAGACAAGGAGCTGCTGGAGAGGGTCCAGGGGAGGCTGGGCAGATGCTGAGGGGCTGGAGCATCTCTGCCCAGGACAGGCTGAGAGCCCTGGGGCTGCTGAGCTGCCCAAGAGAAGCCTCAGAGGGGATCTGATCAATGCTGAGCAAGAGCTAAAGGGTGGGGGCAAGAGGCTGGGGCCAGACTCTTGTCAGTGGTGCCCCGGGACAGGACAAGGGGGCACAAACTGGGTGCAGAGAATCCACCTGCCCTCTGCCTGGGCTGCAGGGCTCTCCCTGGTGCTGTGGTGCTGCACTGGCTGGGGCTAACGTGGCTGTTCTTTGGCAGTTTGCAGGAGTCCTTGCAAGGTCTGCAGGGCAGGTTTTCACTCTGGGGCTGTCTGTCTGGGCTGCCAGAGGCTGTCACACGCTGGTACCTGGCTGTCTCTGCTGTTTTGTTCTGTACCATTCAGGGTTTGACTCATTGTGGGCTGGCTCGATGCTATCAGGGCTGTTCTTATCTCCTGCAAGGCAGGCAGGGCCCAGGCAGTCACCTTCTCATGCCCCCTGGCCTGGCCGTGGGTGTTGGGGCTGAATGGAGGAGGTGGAGGAGACAGAGGCTGTACCAGGCAGCTCCTGCTCTCCTGTCACACAAACTCCATTTGCCCCCAGTTTGTTTGCAGTGGGTGGGGGGGAAGAGGGAAAACAAGGGGGTCATCCAGCAGCTGCGAGGTGGGACCCGAGTGTTTGAGCAAGGTCTGGAGGCAAAGAAAGTCTGGAGGGGAAAGAAAACCTTACCTTTGACAACAAGCAATGGGTCTTCATGGCTAGTGAGGGTGGGGACGTGACTTGTAGGAGCGTTGTGAGCATCCCAGCTCAGAGCTGAGCTCGGGGAGGTGGCCATGGAGCTGTGCTGGGGTGGACAGAGCCTGTGGAGCCCTAGGTGCAAGCACAGGGCTTTGCCTCCCTCCCCACCAGCACCCCATGGGGATGAGCCCTTCTTAAAGCAGGTAAAATGGGTGTCACCCATCCTTGCTTCTCACAGGCTGGAAATATCTGGAGGCTGCAGCTCAGGGCTGGAATATTGTGGATTTTAACCCGAATTTTAACCCTGGTCATGGCCCATGGGGTGCAGAAGCAAAATCCCTGAGATTAGGGCTCAGTGTCTTGCTTTTCCCATCTCTCCCTGGGCTCCCTTGTGAGGTTTGGGTGGGTGCCGAGTGTGTGGCCCCCGTCTGGTATCTGCATTAACTCAGTGAGTCACAGAAAGCAGGATAAATTAATTACCTTCCTGGTTCTTGCCTTCTCTTCCTAATTAGCGACAAGAAAATAATGAGGCTTGAACGAAACGTGTTGTTTGATCTGGAGGAAATTGGGGGTTTTGAGGAAGCTCTTTCTGTACCTGTGTCTTTAAAAAAAACCCCACAAACAAGCCAATTTCTAATGAGGAAATGTCATTTTGGGGTGGAAAATCAGAGTTTTCCCATTCTGGACATGGAGGCCATTGGGTGCTTCTCTTCAAGGTTGCCCCAATTAACCCAAATCACTGAAACCAGCCCAAGGGGAGGTGCTGGAGGGCACTGGGGAGACCTGGAGCTGCCTTAGAAAGGTGGTGAAGAAAGAGTTTGGGGCCATCCTGTGCTGGTGCTCAGCAAGTCTCAGGGCACGTGGAGCTCGTGAGATGCAAAGGGTGTAATTTAAGGATCCTGGTTCTACCCCCTCCCCTCGTGGGGTGACACGAGCTGTGACTTCTCTCTATTTTTAAGCCTAAATCACCAGCTGTTTAATTCCTTTCTAGCAAGTTCAATTTTCAGCCCCTTCCCTCGAGGCTTCCCCATTTCATCTGGTCCCCGTGCTGGGGCTGGGAGCCCAGGGAAGGGCACAGGGAGAGAGCTGCAGGCTCCTAGAGCCTGCAGCTCTCTCCCTGTGCCCTTCCCTGGGCTCCCAGCCCCCTGGTTTTGCAGGAAAAATGATGGATCCAGCTCCATTTTCCAGGGGAGGCTGCACAATGGGGCTGAGACACTCCCACCAGCAAGGAGACATCTCGTAAGGGTCATGCTGGAGGCCATCAACAAAGCCTAGCAGATGTTTGGGCAGCCACAGCAGCAGCCAAGGATCCAGCAGGGAAAGAGAGAAATCCAGCTCCTTTTTTGGGAGGAAAAGGGATAAATGGAGAGAAGCCACGGCCAGAATCTGGGAGCCTGAGATGAGTTTTCCCCCAGGAGCTGGATGCAAAACATTCTGTTCCTGTGTCACCATCCTCATAGGGTTTTAATCACATCCTCCACCCTCTACCAGCTGTGAACAGCAGGTCAGGGTGGTCTTGGGTGCTTTGCAGACCCTGGAGCCCAACCCCAGCCCCTCCTTGCCCCTCTCTTTCTTCTAAGAAGGGGACAGAGCTGAGTGGTGGCTTTGCAGGTGACCAGTCCCCATGGCTGGTGACACATCAGTGACTTTGTGGCTCAGCCATCCGGCAAAGCATCCTCATGTCAGGGGGGCTGGGAAGGTGTCCCCACCTCCCTGCATCCCTCACCACCGGGTTGATGGGGTTCAGAGATGCTGCATGTCTGCCCACCCAGTCCTAAAGGGTTAAACTGGCCTTTGGGGGGGCCCTGGTGCTGCTGAGACACGTGTGTCTGGTTGTGTCTCCTCCAGCCCGAGCTCTCTGCAGTGTCCTTCAGAAGGGCAGCTCTTCTGAGCATGCCTGCTCCCCCCTCACCACCTCCTGCCCAGCCCCCTGCCTTCTCCAGGGGCTTCTCCAGCACCGCAGCAGGATCCACGCCCAAACCCACCCTGCAGCCCAAGCCAGCACCCATGGGTCCCTGGGGCTGCAGTGAGCATCACCCAGGGGGAGCTTCACCACCTCCTCACCCAGACTAACCCCTTGTCTATCTCCTTTCCAAAAACAAATCACCCAGGGGTGGAAGAGCTGCCTGATCCCTGGGTGATAATTGTCATTTCTCTCCCAGGGCTGCAGCCTGGGAGGCTGGGGTGGGTTTGTAACCATTCCCATTCCTTTTGCATCCTGCTGGAAGCAGCCTGGCTTTCCCACAGGATCCCATGCATGGACGAAGCCACAGGAGCATCCTGCTTAACCGTGAAGGTGCTGAGCCCTTCCAGCCACCCCATGGCCTCCCTCCCCTCCTCCCTCCCCCTGCTCCCCCAGCTCCAGCTCAAAGTGGGTTTGCTTCCCTCCTCCTTAGGGGTTTTTTCCCTTCCCAGGACAGGAGGGGCTTTAATCCCAGCCAAATTCAACCTGCAGCTCTCAGAGGAGGTGGTGGCTGGTGGAAATCACAGATATGTGGACTGAGGACATGGTGGCTTTGGGGACTCCATGGTCCCCAGGGCTGCATCAGCATTATATACACACAAGTATTTAAATATGATTTTTTTTATTCACCTCCAAACACTGGTATTTTCCAGGGCCATGGGGCTTGCAGGGGCTCCTCCAGCTCCAGCCATACCCCTGTGGTGGGAGATGTGGGCACCTCCCAGACCTGGCGTGGGGCAGGGAAGTGCGGGGAGGCTTCTGCCTCCTTCCTTTCATCCCAAGTGTTCTTTTGAAGGCTTTGATTAGAATGTTCTTAGAATGTTCTTTCCACAGCTGCTTTGAGAGAGGTCTTTAATATGAGGGGAGAGCTGCCAGAGCTCTGACTAAGCCTGACCTTGGGTCCTCTGTCATGTGGAGCTGAGCTGCAGTGACCAGGGTGATGGGAAGGGAGGGGTGGGGTGAGGAAAGGCCACCAGATGAGGAGGGAGGGGACCTTGTAGCTGCTGTAGGACATAGTGTGGACCTCAGGGCTTTGTGCTGTGGGGTGAGACTGTGCTGGCAAAGGAGGATGGTCCCTGCTGCTGTGTCATAGAACAGAATCTTGGAATTGTCTTGGTTGGAAGAGACCTTTGAGCTCATGGAGCTCCAACCTCAACTTCCCCTGGGGCAACTTGCGGCTGGTTCCTCCTGTCGTGTTCCTTGGGAGAAGAGCCCGACCCCACCTGGCTCCAACCTCCTCTCAGGGAGTTGTGCAGAGCCAGAAGGTCTCCCCTGAGCCTCCTTTGCTCCAGGCTCAACCCCCCCAGCTCCCTCAGCTGCTCCTCACCACCCTCCTGCTCTAGACCCTTCCCCAGCTCCGTTGCTCTTCTCTGGCCACGCTCCAGCCCCTCAAGGTCCTT
Organism: Brachypteracias leptosomus; assembly: GCA_013401335.1. Classification (NCBI taxonomy): domain Eukaryota; kingdom Metazoa; phylum Chordata; class Aves; order Coraciiformes; family Brachypteraciidae; genus Brachypteracias; species Brachypteracias leptosomus. Next base: position 43,968 of record VYZX01000064.1, read on the forward strand.
GTTGGAGTGAGGGCCCCAAACCTGACCCCAGGGTTTGAGGTGTGCCCTAATTAAAGAGGTTTGGGGCAAGGAAAGCTGTTGCAGGGTGAGGCTCATGCTGCAGAGCTTGCTCTGCACCTTGTCAACACCAGTTGTCTTCATTTTGGTGTCACCAGATTTGCACGGGGGCGTTTCCACCCAAGTGCAGGAGGAATTTTCCTCCCCTATCTCCAGCAGAGGCAAGAACCACCTTGTGGCACCTGTTGGGTTGTGCAACAAGGCAGATTAGAGGGTGTTTTACCAGCTGGTGTTTTGGAGGTCTCCAAACTTTGTCTGGGCTGCTCCTCACCCCAGCAAACACAAGAGCTCCCAGTTCAGCTGCTGGAAGTTCATCCCCATCCTACCAAGGAGGAGCTGGGTGCCTTTCCCAAGGTCCTGGCTGCTGGTGGATGGAGTTTCATGTAAATATTTACTCCCAACCAAACAGGCTGGGAGAAACTCTGACCTACGTGTGGTTCCTTCCTTCCCAGGCTGTTTCTGGGTTACCACAGCCCCGTGCAGGGCCCGGGTGCTGTGCCTGGCATTATGTAAACTCCATCCACCAGCATCTGCTCCTTCACTGCCTAATGGCTCAAACCCCACCATATCTGACCTGCTTCCATGCCCAAGCCTGGGCTGGAAGAGCCTGAAGGGAAACAACCCTGGAGGGGTTTAAAAAATGAGTAGATGCAGCACTTGAGGCCATGGTCTGGTGGTCAGGGAGATGTTGGGATGAAGGTTGGACTGGATGATCCTAGAGGTCCTTTCCAACCATAGTGATTCTATGAGAGGGAAGGGTGGGGGGCACCCAACCCAGACCCAGCATCCCCACCCCGGGGGATTGTGGTTGTCAAAGAGCCAGATCCCACAGGAGCACTTGTCTGGGTTGGTGCTTCTTGAGCTGCAGCTAAAATAGAAGCCACCTCCATGCCCTGAGCTGCTCACAGTGATTTGGAAACCCTCTCTCAAGGCCAGAAGGGGATGGTTTGCAGCTCCCAAACCAACAGCAGCTCTCAAGGTGGCTCTGGTGCTGGAAATCTACTACAAAAGGAGGTTGGAGCCAGGTGGGGTCGGGCTCTTCTCCCAAGAAACAAGCACAGGGCAAGAGGAAAGGGCCGCAAGTTGCCCCAGGGGAGGTTGAGGTTGGAGCTGAGGAACAATTTGTTGGTGTTTGGGGTTGTTGTGGCTGTGCCAGGCTGGGCAGGGCAGTGGTGGAGTCCCCATCCCTGGAGGGGTTTCCAAGGTGTGGAGATGTGGTGCTGAGGGCCAGGGGTTAGTGGTGCCCTGGCAGGGATGGGGAAATGGGTGGACTCAGTGACCTTTGGTCTTTTCTAACTGAAATGAGTCTGTGATTCTTTGATCATTTGAAGGATGGTGATTTTCTCCTGTCCTTTGAGTGTGGTTAAAATGGATAAACAAATCCCTGGCTCCTTTCTGCCCTACCCTGAGGAGGAGCTGCCCCCCAGCACAGAACCATCCCTGTGGTCACCTCTCTGGACACATGATGCGTGACAGGAGAAAGGAACCATTTTAATAGGAACTATTAACTTCTGGGTTTCCTTCTCTGTGTTTGCCCAAGCTCTCGGGGCTGCTGTTTGCTCAACTGCTCCTGCTTTTAATAGCTCTGATGGTGCTTGGTGCTGTTGATAGGGGAACTGCTCCCATGGAGTTTGTTTTCCAACGGAAGAAACTCAAATGACTCTGCCCTGAGCTGATCTGGAACGTGTCCAGAGAAGGGCCACGAGGATGGTCAGAGGCTGGAGCAGCTCTGCTGTGAGGACAGACTGAGAGAGTTGGGGTTGTTCAGGCTGGAGAAGAGAAGGCTCCAAGGGGACCTTCTGGTGGCCTTCCAGGATCTGAAGGGNCCTGGTGGGCTTCAGGAAAACCAGACAAAACCCATGGGAAAAAATCCATGTCCTCTCCTGTGCATCCCTGCTGGTCCCCTGGGTGCAGACGTGCTGGTGAGCAGCTGCCTCATCCCCTCTGCTCCTGCATCACTTGTTTATCCAGGGGTTCCTGGCAGCGACGTGCCCAGAGCCTCGTGCTGGGCAGGCTCTGCCCCCTCTGCTGCTCCTGCCTCCTTAGGGAAGCTCTTCCCAGGCAGCCCCTGCAGCCCCCCCAGCCAGGGAGACCCCTCAGGTGCCATCTCCTGCCCTTCAGGAGGAGCAGAGGAAAATGAAGGAGCAGTGAGGGTTTTGTTGTGCCTCCCAGCTCATCCCAGTGGAGGGTTTGCAGCTCCCACTGCGGGGGATGAATCCCAGTTTGCAGCAGGGCCACCACGTCTGGGGACAAGCAGGTGGCAGGCGAGCAACACAGGCACCTGCTGGGCAAATAACCCCTTCCCAGAGCAGCCAGGAGTGGGAACCTGGGGTTATTAACACTTATTATTAAGGCTGTTATCAAGATTTATTGCCCAGCATCCTGCCACCACCTCCGGGAGAGGGATTCAGGTGTAGAGCTGGGATGGGACCAGTTCACCCCTACCTGGCTTGAGCATTTCTTCCCAGTAACCCCCCCCCAACCCTGCTGGGTGCCAGCCCCACACTCCCAGCAGGATCCCAGCAACAGCTTGATACCACTGAGCCTTGGAGGGCTCTAAAAATACTGAGCAGGGAAAGCAGGGAGTGAGAAATGGCTGAGATTCAGTGGAATCAAAGGCAGAATTAACATGCAGCCCGTGCGAGGGTATTTTTAGGGCCCTACAAAAAAAGGCTCTAAACCACTGAATTCACATCAGCACAGAAATGTTCCAGTTTAATGGGATCCTGGGGAAGAAGTGGGAGATGCTTAATTGTCAGTGTTGGTGTTTTATTCATGATTGAAGGTACTTAGTGAGCAAGAACTGATTTGCTCTGAGCTTGTGTGGCTTTAAACCTTCCTCTGGCCGGGGCTGGTGTGTGTGAGATGGGCAATCACCCCTGTGCTGGAGGAGCTGGTTGCTCCTGGGGTGCTAGGAAAGGGGATTATCCCCTCCCCTGCCATGGGGAGCTCCTGCCAGGGCTGCCTCGGGGTGCTCATGGGGGTCAGAGACAGAAGAAAAGTCCTGATTTACCCAACCAGGAGCTGCATCCAGTTGCACCAGTGGCTGGAGACGGGGAGAGCACTGGGAGAAAGCTTGGATGCTTCCCATCTCATGCCTAAACCCAAAGGCCACAGGGTGAATCACAGGATCACAGAATGATGGGACCTCAGGGATCATCTGGTCCAACCTTTCAAGGCAAAATAAATATATCTAGTTTACATGAGGTGGCCCAACATGGTTTGCTCAGAGACTGGTGCTGCTGCAGCAAAGCCAAGGTAGAAACCAGCCTCTTCCCCCATCACCCCAGCACCCAAGACCTGTCAGAGCCACCTGGGTGGACCCACGTGGAGCCTTGGGTGTGATGAACCCTCTGGGCTGGGTGGTGCTGGGCTCACCCAGCCCTGCAGCAAAGGTGGCACCTCACGGGAGGTTGACTTGTCGAAATGAAGAACATTCTTCAGGAAAAGAGGGTGAAGCAAGGGAAGGTTTGGGGAAAACTGAAGTGGGTGAATTAATCAGCTCGTCCTACTGCCCAGGGGACCTTAAAGATAGAATCACAGAATGTTTGAGGCTGGAAGGGACCTCCAGAGCTCATCTGGTCCAACCCCCCTACACCAGCAGGGACATCTCTACCTAGGGCAGGCTGCTCAGAGCCCCATCAAGCCTGACCTTGAAGGACTCCAGGGACGGGGCCTCCACCCCCTCTCTGGGCAGCCCATTCCACTGTGGAAATCCAGAGATGTGGAGCATCTGCCACAAGGGATGGTGGAAGCCTCTTGCAACCTTGGGAGGTTGACTAGATGGTCTTTAAAGGTCCCTTCCAACCCAACCCATTCCATGACTCTGTAATTTGAGGTCTAATCCTGCCCTTGGGGACCTGTGTGTGGCCATGGCCATGTCCAGCAGCCACCTCACTGCCATCCTTAGGGAGGGTCTGTGGAACCAGCTGCTCTTCCCACCAGCTCTGGATTCATTCCTCCCCTGCTCTGGATTCATTCCTCCCCAGGATGAGCTGGCACCATGGCACAGATGTGGTCCCTGTGGGCTCAACTGGGGGGGGATGAGGGTGATGCTGAACCTCTCCTGATCATCAGCAGGGTGGTGGCACATTAGGGAGGGTGGTTTTTATTCTTTAATTTGCTGTGCAGATGGCAGAGGCCCGGAAGGAACGTGGGGTGCCAAGGCAGGGAGCCTTATTTTTAAACTGCTTCCCTTGCCAGGGAACAAATGTGCCTGGCTGCAAAATAATCATTATCCAGCCTGGAGAGCTTCCAGGGATCCCAAAACCCTCCCGTGGGTATCGGTGTGTTGGCTGAAGAGCTGCTGTGGGTGGGGTGGTGCTGCCTGCCCCAGCTGGCTGGTAGGTAGAGTCAGAGAATGTTTAAGGCTGGAAGGGACCTCCAGGGGTCATCTGGTCCAACCCCCCTACACCAGCAGGGACATCTCTACCTAGGGCAGGTTGCTCAGAGCCCCATCAAGCCTGACCTTGAATGTCTCCAGAGATGGGGCCTCCACCCCCTCTCTGGACAGCCCATTCCAAGCCCACTCTCATATTAAAGAACTTTTTTCTAATATCCAGCCTAAATCTCTCCTTTCCCAGCTTAAATCCATCACTCCTTGTCCTGTCCTTACAAACCCTTTTGAACAGACCTTCCCCTGCCTTTACATAGCCCCCATTGCCAGGCTCTGGGGGGTTTGGTGGGTGGATGTCATCCCAGCAGGTCATGGCTGGCTCAGAGCCCTGTGTTTGGGGTCGTGCTGGGATTTCAAAGGGGAAAACAAGTTCCCTCTTACCTTGCACCCCAAGGAATAACCCTGCACCGCAGGAATACGTCCTGCCCTGCTCCATGCCCAGAATCAGAGACTCATTCAGATTGGAAAAGACCCTTGGGATCAAATCCAACCATCAACCCTACTCTGCAAAGTTCTCCCCTAAACCATCTCCCCCAACACCACCTCTAAACGACCCTCCAGGTGACTCCAGCACCTCCCTGGGCAGCCTGGGCCAGTGTCTGACCACTCTTTCTGTGAAAAATTCATTCCTAATGTCCAGTCTAACCCTCCCCTGGTGCAGCTTGAGCCATTCCCCCTTGTTCTATCACTGATTACCTGTGAGAAGGGACCAGCACCACCCTCTCCACAATGTAGAGGTAGTTGTAGAGTGATGAAGTCTCCCCTCAACCTCCTCTTCCTCAAACTAATCAGTCCCAGCTCCTTCAATCACTCTTCATTAGACTTATTCTCCAGACCCTTCACCAGCAGGGGCTGTCACAGGGTCTGGGGGTCCCCCAAGAGCCCCCGGGGTGCTCAGAGGGCAGCTGCTGGACTAGGATCTGCTGTTGTTTTCTGGCCTGAGGTCCAGAGGTGCCAGGGGATGTGGGGCTGTGAAGCTGCAGCTCCCACTTTCCAGCTTGGCACCGTGGGGAAGGAGGGGGTTAGAAGGGGAAACTGAGGCACGCAAAGAGTAAATGGTCCTGAGAAGTGCAGGGAGGGCGGAGACCTGATCCATGGCCCCCTCCAGGGGTGTCCTGCAAGGAGAACCCTCCATTCTTGTAACCACCCTGTGTCCTGCTCTCTCCTCCTCCTCCTCTCCAGGCTTCCATGTGATGCCTTCGGTGTCCAGAGTGGTCCCCGAGAGCTGCCTGCTCATCGTGGTGGGGCTGCTGGTCGGGGGGCTCATCAAATGGGTGGGCGAGGAGCCGCCCATCCTCAAGTCGAACATCTTCTTCCTCTTCCTCCTCCCGCCCATCATCTTGGACGCCGGCTACTTCCTCCCTCTGCGCCAGTTCACCGAGAACCTGGGCACCATCCTCATCTTCGCCGTGGTGGGGACGCTCTGGAACGCCTTCTTCTTGGGGGGGTTGATGTACGCCGTGTGCCAGCTCAGCGGCCCCAACCTCAACGACATCGGCCTCCTGGCCAACCTGCTCTTCGGCAGCATCATCTCGGCCGTGGACCCGGTGGCCGTGCTGGCCGTCTTCGAGGAGATCCACATCAACGAGCTGCTCCACATCCTGGTCTTCGGGGAGTCCCTGCTCAACGACGCCGTCACCGTCGTGAGTGGGGGATGAGAGGGATCAGCCAAGGGTGTAGGGTTTGCTTTGGTGGAGCTTATTAATGGTTATGAGTACGTTAAGGGAGAGCTCTTTAGCTTGGAGAAGAGGAGACTGAGGGGTGACCTCAGTAATGTTTATAAATGTGTAAAGGGAGAGTGTCAGGAGGATGGAGCCAGGCTCTGCTCAGTGACAGGACAAGGGGCAATGGGTGCAAGCTGGACCAGAGGAGGTTCCACATCAATAGGAGAAGAAAATTCTTCATGGTGAGGGTGACAGATGCTGGCCCAGGCTGCCCAGGGAGGTTGTGGAGTCTCCTTCTCTGGAGATGTTTAAACCCCCCCTGGACGTGTTCCTGTGTGAGCTGCTCTGGGTGACCCTGCTCTGGCAGGGGGGTTGGACTGGATGATCTTTGGAGGTCCCTTCCAATCCCTAAGATTCCATGATTCCATGATTGATTCCATGATCTCTAGGTGGTGGCGCCAGGATGGGCAGCTGTTGGTCAAGCCCTGTGGGCTGTAGATGGGGCCATCACAAGCTGCCAGATGCCTCCTGCAGCAGCTCCTCCACTTGCTCCTGGCCTTTGGCAGGTGCAGAGCTAAATATAGTGGCTTAAAACACCGCAGAGGTGGGTTGAGGTGAAGAGCTTCACTCGGTGGTTTGAGGAGACCAAGAGCACGTGCCCAGGCAGCTCCCTGCTCTCGGTGAGGAAAGGGCTGTGCCCAGCACCTGGGTCTCCTGGAGACCTGGGGGGAATCCCTGCCTGCTGCCAGGAGGGGTTGGTGCTGGCTCAGGCAGCTCTGCTCCCTCCTGGCCCCTTCCTCCTGTGATCTTCTTGCCACAGCACCAAGGAGGTGGAAGCAGGGAGCCCTGGGGGCTGTGGCCAGGCTGCCATCCCACCTGGGTCACCCCTCAACCCCAATCTTTGAGCAGCAGCTTCCCAGGGAGCTTTGGGAGGTTCTGGGGCCAGGCTGTTCCTGAAGGACATCTGTGTCCAGGTGCTGGTTGGCCGTTGGTGCAGTGTCTCCTCTGCAGAGCTGACCTCTGCACTCACCTCTGCCCCACTGCTCTTTCCTGGCTCTCCTCCCACACCCCAGCTGGCTGCCTGGAGCTGGCTGCTCAGTGAGCTGCTGACGAGGTTCCTGTCCCACCACAGGGCTTTTCCCAGGAGCTTCTCCACTCCTCTGACCACAGGGGCTGCCTGCAGGGTCCGTGTCCCCACTCCCACCCCTTCTGCTGTCACATCTGTCCCTGCCCACAGCCCAGCAGCAAGCAGGAGCTGACACCTCCCAGGTCCCATTTCCCATCCTGACATGCCTGCATCAACTTCTGCTTGAAAATCTCCCCAGGAGACCTCTCGGGGTGGAGGAAGGTGATGCAGCCCCAGCTGGGCTCCTCCTGCAAGGTTGTCCTCTTAGCTACAAAGCTGCATTAAGGGTTTGGACTCCTCTGGGCTAAGCAGGGCAGATGTTGGCTTCCCAATCCATGTGGCTGTCAGGTGCCCACCAGCCTGGATCTGTCCTGACCTGCTCCTTGGGAAGCAGGAACAGCCTCTGGCTGGTCCAGACCTTGCCTGAAGACCCTTCGGGGACAGTTTTTGGGACTGTGTTGGAGAGCAGAGCTGTCCCAGACACAACTGTCCCTCCAGATGATCTCCAGACTTCGGGGTTGGACTAGATGATCTCCAGACTTCCTTGGGGCTGGACTAGATGATCTCTGGACTTCTTTGGGGTTGGACTAGGTGATCTCCAGACTTTGGGGATGGACTAGATGATCTCCAGACCTCTTTGGGGATGGACTAGATGATCTCTGGACTTCTTCGGGGTTGGACTAGATGATCTCCAGACTTCTGTGGGGCTGACCTAGACGATCTCCAGAGGTCCCTTCCAACCCCAACCATTCCGTGACTCTGTGATTCTCCCTCCCAGGTCCTCTACCACCTCTTTGAGGAGTTTGCCACCTTCGAGCAGGTGGCCGTGATCGACATCATCTTCGGCTTCATCAGCTTCTTCGTGGTGTCTCTGGGCGGTGTCTTCGTGGGTGTCTTCTACGGGGTGATCACGGCCTTCACGTCCCGCTTCACCTCCCACATCCGAGTCATCGAGCCCCTCTTCGTCTTCCTCTACAGCTACATGGCCTATCTCTCTGCTGAGCTCTTCCACCTCTCCGGCATCATGGCGTGAGTGGGGCACGGGGGGCATGAGCTGCAGGATTTACTCTGGTGGAACCACAGCCCTCTGGCTGGCCCAGCATGGCCAGGACATGCTCAGTGAAGGCCAGAGGCGTGTTTGAGCTGGGATGTGCAGGGAGGAAGATGAGGGACCTTCTTGTGGCCTTCCAGGATCTGAAGGGGCTACAAGAAAGCTGGGGAGGGACTTTTTAGGATGTGGGGGAGTGGTAGGAGTGGGGGGAATGGGTCAAAACTAGAGGAGGGGAGATTGAGATGAGACGTTAGGAAGAAGTTGTTGCCCAGGAGGGCGGGGAGACACTGGCCCAGGTTGGCCAGAGAGGTGCTGGAAGCCCCATCCCTGGACATTTGGAAGGCGAGGCTGGCTGGGGCTGTGAGCAACTGCTGTAGTGGGAGGGGTCCCTGCCCATGGCAGGGGGGGGGAACTGGATGATCTTTGAGGTCCCTTCCAACCCTGACAGTTCTATGATTCTATGTCCTTGCCCTCCTCAGGCTGATCGCCTCTGGTGTGGTCATGCGGCCCTACGTGGAAGCCAACATCTCCCACAAGTCCCACACCACCATCAAGTACTTCCTCAAGATGTGGAGCAGCGTGAGCGAGACCCTCATCTTCATCTTCCTGGGGGTCTCCACCGTGGCTGGGCGCCACTACTGGAACTGGATCTTCGTCATCAGCACGCTGCTCTTCTGCCTCATCGCCAGGGTCCTAGGTGAGGTGTCGGTGTGGTGGCAAAGCCCTCGGGGACAATTATGGGTGGTGGGCCACGAGGCCCTTGTTTGCCTTACTGGGGAGACTGGAGTTGACTGGGCAGCCCTGCTGGTGGTTGGCTTTGTGGGCAGGTGGGGTTATGCTGGTGAGAGGTGTTGGGATGAGCGAGCAGGACAACACCCACCTGCACCCACGACCCCGAAGGGTCAAGCTGGGCTGCCAGGAGAGGTCTCCGTGGGGCTGGAGGGATCCTTCATTGTCCTCTCTGCTCCCCCAGGCGTCCTGGTCCTCACCTGGTTCATCAACAAGTTCCGGATCGTGAAGCTGACACCAAAGGACCAGTTCATCATCGCCTACGGGGGCCTGCGGGGAGCCATCGCCTTCTCCCTCTGCTACCTCCTGGACTCTGCTCATTTTGGCATGAGGGACATGTTCCTCACAGCCATCATCACCGTCATCTTCTTCACGGTCTTCGTGCAGGTTGGTGGTTGTAGAATCATAGAATGGTTTGGGTTGGAAGGCACCTTCCAAGGTCATCTAGTCCAACCCCCCTGCAGTCAGCAGGGATGTCTCTGACTAGGTCAGGTTGCTCAGAGCCCCATCAAGCCTGGCCTTGAAGGTCTCCAGGGATGGGTTTCAGAGAGAAAGGGACTTACTCAGTGTGTGTGGAGAGTGAGGAGAACATCCTCAACCTCCATCCCTGACCCTGGCACTGTCCCCCTTCTCCAAAAGCTCCCGAGGCTGCCCGGTGACACCAGCAATGTGGAGCCACCTGGTTTGGCTGGTGAAGTGCTGGGGCCTGGGCTGTGGGCCCCGAGTTGGAGTTGACCTATGGATGAGTCCCAACCCGGCAACAGGTTTTGTCCCCAAGGGGTTCCCCAAGGTCCTAGAGACAGAACCTGGCCCATGTGTGAGGCCCCAGCTGCCCCCAGGTGACCATGGTTAGGGTGGTGGGTGAGGCCAGAGATCTATCAACCCGGAACTGACCAGTTTGGGAGAAGCAACAAGGAGCTGATCAGTTTGAAGAGAGTTGCTGCTGGGGGCACTTGCTGAGCTCTCTCTGGTGTGTTCCCTCTTGGCTGATTCGAGATGGAGAAGAGCAAAGAGATGAAGAATAAAAGCTGAAGTTCTGCTGAGGGGATGTTGGGTGGTGGCCTGAGGAAGAGGAGCTGGCAGCAGAGCTGTTCCAAACCCCCCCCACTCCCACTGGTGCACCTTGGGGTGAGGTCTAACCCCCCCTCCCCCTTCCCTAGGGCATGACCATCCGTCCCTTGGTGGACCTGCTGGCTGTCAAGAAGAAGCAAGAGACCAAGCGCTCCATCAACGAAGAGATCCACACGCAGGTAACCCCCTGCGCCCACCAGGCCTTCTCCTGGCCTCCATAGCCCTCTTCTCTCTCTGCCTCTGCCACCTCCACCTCTGTGGAGCAGGAGCTGCCCCTAAATTGGTGCCCAAGGTAAGGAGAGGATGGGACGAGGGCTCTCCCCATCTGTGTCTCCACTGCCTGCTCCAACCCAGACCTCCCCTGTGCCTGGTAGAGGTTGTGTAGGACCATGCTGCCCTCCTGAGGTCCCTCCTGGCCCCACAGCCCTGCTCTTGCCCCCCCTGAGTGTCCTCACCCCTGTGTCAGCTTGGGTGTCGGGGTGGGGAGAGGGTGGGCAGCAGCCCTGCGAGCTGCCTACGCCTTGGACCTTCTCTTCCAGTTCTTGGATCACCTTCTGACGGGGATTGAAGACATCTGTGGTCACTATGGGCATCACCACTGGAAGGACAAGTGAGTGTGGAGGTTTGGTGGCTCAGGGAGGAGATGGGGAAGGGTTTGAATGGCCACTGGCAGCTTTTCCAGCCCTGTAACATCCACACACAACGTCCCGGATGAATTATGGCCCTGAGTTGGGTGTGGGGGGCTGCACCCCTTCACCACACCACCCATGTGGGAGCTGCTGGGGGCCAGTCCCTGCAGGAGCTCAGGACCATCCACTGGGGGTGCAAACAGCTCCTGGGTGTTCGGGGGGGAGTTGGGGAAGCCTGGTGGGAGCTGAACCATCTTCTGCTGGGCTGGGCCAGGGGTGGGGAGCGGGGAGCAGGTGCTGGGGCAGGGGAAGGTCTGATGTGTGGCTGCTCCTCCTCCTCTCCCTTCTCCTGGGGAAGGCTGAACCGCTTCAACAAGAAGTATGTGAAGAAGTGCCTGATTGCTGGGGAGCGCTCCAAGGAGCCCCAGCTCATCGCTTTCTACCACAAGATGGAGATGAAACAGGCCATCGAGCTGGTGGAGAGCGGGGGCATAGGCAAGATCCCCTCCACTGTCTCCACCGTCTCTATCCAGTGAGTTCCCTGGCCCTGGCCACCCCCTGCCCCCAACAGGCTCCCTCTGGCAGCCTGTGGGCCCTGCTGTGGCCATCATAGTGTCTGAGCCCTGTCTGCTCACACAGGAACATCAACCCCAAGACCCTCCCCGTGCAGCGCATCCTTCCAGCCCTGTCCAAGGACAAGGAGGAGGAGATCCGCAAAATCCTTCGCAACAACCTGCAGAAGACCAGGCAGAGGGTGAGGTGGCCCCTGGCACTGTGTCTGCCCTGTTTGATTCCCTGCCAGTGGCCAGGATGCCCTAGAATCCCTCAGGACCAGCTGAGCCCTTCACCCCTGGCATCCCTGCCCTCCTGTCCCTCATGTTCCTGGTCTGGCTCTCCCTCCTCAGGAGGTTTTTCCTCCTGGGATGGTGCTGATGGAGGAATCTGGCCCAGTCAGTGGCTGAGCTGAGTTTAAACCCTTGCTGGGCCAAGATCAGGCATCCCATGGTAGCACACAAGGAATCACAGAATCATAGAATTATCAGGGTTGGAAGGAACCTTAAAGATCATCCCGTTCCAACCCCCCTGCCATGGGCAGGGACACCTCCCACTCCATCAGTTGCTCACAGCCCCAGCCAGCCTGGCCTTCCAAATGTCCAGGGATGGGGCTTCCAGCACCTCTCTGGCCAACCTGGGCCAGTGTCTCCCCACCCTGCTGGGCAAGAACTTCTTCCTAACGTCTCATCTCAATCTCCCCACCTCTAGTTTTGACCCATTCCCCCCAGTCCTACCACTGCCCAACAGCCTCAAAAGTCCCTCCCCAGCTTTCTTGTAGCCCCCTTCAGATCCTGGAAGGCCACCAGAAGGTCCCCTGGGAGCCTTCTCTTCTCCAGACTGAATGAGCCACCAGCTTGCCTGGCCCTGCCCTGCCCACTGGTGGCTGTTTCCCCGTCTCCCAGGGGAACGGTGCCATGACCTTCCTCTGCCTTTCTGTGTGGGGTTTTTTAACCCATCTCCTTTTCTCGGGGCTCTTTCCCAGTTGAGATCCTACAACCGGCACACGCTGATGGCTGATCCCTACGAGGAGGCCTGGAACCAGATGCTGCTGAGGAGACAGAAGGCCAGGCAGCTGGAACAGAAGGTGACAAGGGGACACTGGTGCAGGCTGGGGAGGAGGGGGGCCCATGGGGACTGTGTGTCCTGCATGGGGAGGGGGCTGAGGTTGAGATGACAGCGGGTGACCCCACGCCTTGAGGGTCCTTTGATCACCCCAGGCTGGGAGGACACATTCAAGTGTCCTCTGCATCCTGCTCCTCACTCATCCCCGTGGCCTGGGGTCAATTCCCTGCCTCCCCTTCCCCATTTCTCCTGGGCACTCCAATGGAGACGTTCCCTGTGCTCCCCTTCCAGATGAACAACTACCTGACGGTGCCAGTCCACAAGCTGGATTCTCCCACCATGTCCCGGGCTCGCATAGGCTCAGGTAGGTGGGACTGAGCTGGGGGGACACCACTGCTGGCACCTCGTTGGGCTTCACACCCCAGGGTCACCTTGTCCTGCACCCCCTCAGCTCCTCCAGCCCCGATCCTCCCCGTCCCACTCCCCTGTGGCAGCAGAGCCGAGCCCCAGGGGTTTGCTCTTCTCAAGCTCTTCCTCAGCAGGAGCACCCAGCTCACCTCCCAGCACAATTCCCACCAGAAGTGACCTTGGCTGGTCAGTAGATCTCTCCAGAGCTCACTTTGCTCCATCCACTCAGCCACATTTCTGGCTGTGCCTCTCCCTGCCCTCTGCAGGGTTGGGGACCAGGAGTGGTCCCCATCCCTGGAGTCCTTCAAGGTCAGGCTTGATGGGGCTCTGAGCAACCTGCCCTAGGTAGAGATGTCCCTGCTGGTGTAGGGAGGTTGGACCAGATGACCTCTAGAGGTCCCTTCCAGCCTAGAACATTCTATGATTCTATGAGTGCTCAGCCCCAAGACCAGCCCCTGGGCTCCCAGCTTCTCCAGCACAAGTTTTGCTTTGGCATCTTGGGTTCCTCCTGTCCTGTGTGTCCTCTCCTGCTCTGGGAACGGTGTGACGGGTGTGATGAGGTGTGACAGGGTGTGATGAGGTGTGACAGGGTGTGATGAGATGTGACAGGGTGTGACAGGGTGTGCTGGTGCTGCTGGTGCTTGCTGAGCCCGTGGTTAATCAGCAGAGGGCAGCTTTGCCCGCTGGGAACAGCTCAGCCCTGGAGCGGCTCCAGATGGGGTGTGGAGATCAAGAGAAGGAATTAAACATATTTGGAAATTAGAGAGAGCCTGAGTACAGGCACCCCAACCCCAAACTGGGGGTCCCTGAGACCCCCTTCCCTGGGTTATCCCAACCCACTATGCTGATGATACCATGAGTAGAATGTTTTAGGCTGGAAGGGACCTCTAGAGGTCCATCTTGTCCACCCTCCCTACACCAGCAGGGACATCTCTACCTAGATCAGGCTGCTCAGAGCCCCATCAAGCCTGACCCTGAAGGACTCCAGGGATGGGGCCTCCCCCACCTCTCTGGACAGCCCATTCCACTGATCTATCACTCTCAGTTTAAAGAACTTTTTTCTAATATCCAGCCTAAATCTCTCCTTTCCCAGCTTAAAACCATCACTCCTTGTCCTGTCATTACAAACCCTTTTGAACAGACCTTCCCCTGCCTCCTGTAGCCCCTTCAGGTCCTGGAAGGTCACTCTAAAGCCCCCCCAGAGCTTTCTCTTCTCCAGGCTGACCAGCCCCAGCTCCCTCAGCCTGTGTAGAGCTCAGAGTAGACCCTGCCTGACCCCTCTCTTACCTCCCCAGACCCCCTGGCCTACGAACCCAAGGCGGACTCGGAGAACCTGCCCATCATCACCATTGACCCGGCCTCCCCGCAGTCCCCGGAGTCCATGGACCTGACCAACGAGGAGCCCAAGGGCTGCGGGGGCCTCCCGCCCTCTCCCGAGGAGGATGAAGAGGGGCTGATGATGCGGGTGAAGGAGCCTTCCTCCCCGGGGACTGATGATGTCTTCACCCCGGGGGCCAGCGACAGCCCCAGCAACCAGCGGATGCTGCGGTGCCTGAGCGACCCGGGGCCGCGGCCGGAGCCGGAGGAGGGGGAACCCTTCATCCCCAAGGGGCAGTAGCAGCTGGCACACGAGGCCTCCCCCTTCTCTGTGGTTTCTCTCTCTTCATTTGTTCTCTCTTTGCTCTCCTGTTTTGGTTTCCTGTCACTACACACCGGGTTTGGGAAGGGGAGACCATCCTGGATGGACTGGGAGTGCCAGGACAGCTCTGCCCTGAGGAGCTGGGGAGGGGCCCCCGGGATGCTCTGGGCTCCTCCACCACAGCGACCTGGAGCTGATGGACAATTTCCCACCCAGGACTGGGATCTGCAGGTGCCTCACAGCCCCGGGGGCTGCCCACCCACTCAGGACCTTGGGGGGCTGCAGCCGGCACTGGGGGTGTCCATGGAGGCTGCCCCACGATGCAGCTTCACCTCTCCCCCAGCTTGGGTTCTACCTGCCCCTCGCCTTGCTCTGGAGTGGGGAGATGGGAAGATGGGGAGCCAGGCTCTGCTGGGGCACCCCCCACCTCACCTGCCCCCCTCCCAGGGGACCCTGGGCTGGTGCCACCGCTCCCTGCCTCGGCCACGTCCCGCGCGGAGCCGGGACCCTCTTCTCCAGCCCCGCATTTCACGCCAGGTCTTGTTCAATAAATATCCTAGAGCCATGCCAGGGGGGAGAAGGGTCCCCCCTCGCTTCCAGTGGCCCCAAAAGCCTGGGCCTCTCCATCCCTCCTGGAACTGCTCCTTGTCCCCCATCCCCACGGGGACCCTCTGCCCCTCGCCCTGTGCCAGCGCGGCAGCGGCTGCTCCTTAACCAAAGACGGGGGGTCCGGGCTCCAGGGGCACGGGGAGGGGGCACGGGGGGGGTTGCATTTGCTGTATGGGGTGATTATTTT
>VYZX01000064.1:59787-85851 GCA_013401335.1 Brachypteracias leptosomus
TGTATGGGGTGATTATTTTTCTCTCCCTGCAACCTAGAGGAGCTTGGGAGGGGAACCAGGGGCAGGGAGCACATTGGGGCAGGAGGTTGGCAGGAGGGGGATGGCTGGAGCCAAAGGGGGATGGCTGAAGGTGTTGGGGTGTCCTAAGTTTGGGAGGACCCACCTTTCCCCCAGGGTGTTTTGGTGACACAGCATTGTCCTCAAGTGCATCACCTCGTCCCCCCCATGTGCCACCCTGCTNATGTAAAGAGAATTTTGGTTTTTATCATGAATATTCTAATAAATTAATGTTAATTTTTAGCGGGGGTTTTGCCAGCTGATTGGGATCCTACCCCTGCCAGGGGGTCCTGGCTGTTCCAGGGGAAGGGGGGGACTGCCAAGACCTTGTCCCCATTGCTCTGGGGGGGGAGAGTTCAACCCTCACCCTCTTCCTGGGGCTTGGGGAGATGGGACCCCCCGGCTGGGGGGCACTTTTTAAGCTATTCCAGACTTTGGGAGGGGCAGGGCTGGTTCTAGCACTTTACAGGGAGAAGGCAACAAAAGGCAAATCCTTTTACAGGGACTTAGAATCATAGAATGTTCTAGGCTGGAAGGGACCTCCAGAGGTCATCTGGTCCAACATCCCTGCACGAGTAGGGACATCTCTACCTAGGTCACTCTGTACCAGGCCAGTTCTGCCCACCCTGAGCATCTCCTGGCTCCCTACCTGCACTGCAATGGGATTTAGGGGGGGGCTAATGGCTCCAACCCCAGGGGAGGGGGCTTGGGGATGCTTGACCCTATATTTTTCCCCCTGAATTTCTCCAGTTCCCACCAGCATCCCTCAACCAGTGAGAGGGAGGAGACCCAAAGCGATGCCTGGGTGAGGAGCTGCACCCTGACCTGAAAATCCCCCAGGAAAGACCTTCCCAGCCCCAGCAGCTCTTGAACCTTCTCCCCCCAACCCAACCAAGAGCCCCCCAAGGCCACCAGAGCTGCTCGTTTTTGGGCAGCTGGAATGGGAGCATGTTCCAAAGCTGCCAATTAAAGCTGTGATTCAAGGAGCCCGTGAGTCACCCCCTGGCCATCCAGCCAGCACATATTCGCTGGCCTTGCTCATGGGCCCAAAATACCTGGAGCTCAGGGTCCCCCCTGTCCCTGGGCTGGGGCTTGGGCTGGTCACCAGCCACAGGGGTTCCCTCCCCTTGCTGAGGGGTCCCTGGGCTGGATGAGGTGGCCCAGGACGTGAGGCAGGTGATGCCACAGGGCAGGAGATGCCATGGGCCAGGCAATGCTGTGGGGCAGGAGAGGCCATGAGGCAGAAGATGCCACGGGGCAGGCGATGCTGTAGGGCAGGAGATGCCATGGGGCAGGAGATGCCACGGGGCAGGAGATGCTGTGGGGCAGGAGATGCCATGGGGCAAGCAATGCCATGGAGCAGGAGATGCCGTGAGGCAGAAGATGCCATGGGGAACTTGATGCCATGGGACAGGTGATGCTGTGGAGCTCAGGGTGGTGCCAGTTTGGTGGGTGCCATCCTTGCACCCAACGCAGGGGGGACCCCAGAGCAGGAGGGTTTGGCAGGAATGGGCAAAGCTGGGTCTTGGCTCCATCCTCACCGGAGGAGAGCAGCAATTACCCCCCCACCCCAGGGGCTGGGGGCACCCAGAGGTGCTGCCAGAGCCCAGGAGCTGGGTGATGGCCCCATCCTGGGCACGGAGGGCAAAGCAGAGGCCCAGAGATGCTGCTGCCCGAGCATCTCCCCCACCCCACGTGCCAGCGAGCGTCACGTGCACCCGCCCTCTTGATGCTGCTCATACCTGCATGGCAGAACTCACCAAACCCAGGCATTTCCAGGATATTCTTGCTTCTGTCTTAAAGGGTGAGTAACTTTTTTTAATGAGGGAGCACTAATGATCCCCCCGGGGCTGGGCTGTCACCGCTGAGCAACTGCCAAAGCACACAGGTAGTGCCAGGGCTGGGGGGTGGATGGATGGGCCCCAGCATGTGCCCCCAGCCCCGGGCTCCTCCAGTGATGCCTCTGCCCCTTGTGCAGCCCCTCTTTGCCCTAGACCCCCGCCCAGCTCCCTCCCACAGCATGTGGTGGCCCCAAGGGCAGGGAGACCCTGAGCGGGGTGTTTATCCAAGGGGTTTATCCCCCTTCCCATAACCCCCCATCTGTGGGGATTGAAGAGCTGCTGTAGGAATCCACCCTGGCCAGGAAATCTGGGCTCCCCCGTGCCTCAGTTTCCCTGGCGTGGTCCAGCACGAAGCCCAGACCTGCAGGGAGGGCCCCACACCAGCAGAAGGGACCAAGACCCCTCAGGAAAGGCCATGAGACCACCCCAGCATCTCCAGCTCTGGGCTCAGCAGCCTCCCAAAGTGGAGCTCCCAGTTGGCTCCCCAGCTTTCCCAGAGGAGCAATGGGATGAGGGGCACCAGATCTACCCCCACCCAGCACCCGAAAACCCCAAGCAAAGGGACAACCTGTGCCCCCCACCAGCCCCAAATGAGTGATGTTAAGAGGGGTTGTCTCTTGCCACGGCTTCAAAAGCACCAGTCCCACCAAGCAAGGCAGGACCTGGTGCCACCAGGAAGCCACCGAGCCTGGGACATGCTGGTTGTGCCATGGGGGGACTGGGACCATGGGGGCTTCCCCAACCAGCGACACCTTGGGCAGCTTTGAGGGGGCAGCTCCAGCAGTGCCATGTCCCCTTCCCCATGCCCTAGCAGTGCCCTGTCCCCCTCCCCATGCCCCAGTGGTGCCGTGTCCCCCCCCACACTCCCCGGGCAGCATTTTGCAGCAGCCAGGGGAGGTGACTGGAGCCATTCCCCAGCTCTGCGTCACCCACACTAATTACACCCTGGGCTCCCTTTCATCTCAGAGCCTCCAAGGTGGCCCTTGCTGGAGTGAGGGCGTCCCAGCGTCATCGTTTATCATTAATTCCAGGAGCAATTGGGGATGTTGTGGGGTCGGGGGTCCTGGGTGGTGACAGGGGGACCCCCAGGCTGAGCAGACACCCCTCGTGCTGGGCAGTTCATCATGTGCCAAATCCAGCCTGGCCATGGCCAGCGTGGGGAAAACACCTCTCGGGGCAACTGTGGCCACTCAGGGCTGTGGAGGCAGCTGGTGGGACACCCTGGGGACGTGGGTGTCCTGACTCTGAGGGTTTGGGGACATCGAGCAGTGGTGGATGTCAGCAACTGGGAGGTCTCCAGGAGTGGTGTTTGCTGAGGGAGGTCCTGGACATGGCCATGGAGAAGGGCTCCACCTCCTAAACCCACAGCGGGCACGGGAGGCAGCACGTGTGTGGGGACAGTGGCACATGTGGGGACGGGGGGTTGCATGGGGATGGCAGGTAAATGCATGGGGACGGGTGGCATTTGCTTGGGGACAGCTCATATCTGCTTGAGGACATCGTGTCTGCATGGGGGTGGGTGGCAAAGGCTTGGGGACAACATGTGTCTGCATGGGGACAGCTGGGGTGTGTGCATGGGGCAGCCCAAGCATGCATAGAGGTGGTCGGTGTGTGCATGGGGACAGTGGGCAGGGGCATGGAGACAGCAGCTGTGGAGCTGTAGGCATGGGGACAGCGACCATGGGCATGGGGACAGCAGCTGTGGGCATGGGGATAGTAGCTATGGGCATGGGGATAACAGCTATGGGCTTGGGGACAGTGATTGTGGGCATGGGGAAGGTGGCCATGGGCCCGGGGACAGCCAGTACGTGTATGGGGACAGCCTGGGACACGCTGATGTGGCAGTGCCAGGGGTGGCTGCCATGGGAGGGGGGCAGGAGGACACCCCCACCCTGCTGGGGAGAGCTGCTGCTGCTCCCCAGGGCCACGCTGGGTGACGTTGGTGGCTCTGGGAGAAGGGCTGGGTCCCTGCTGCTTGCTCAGGGAGCTGGCACACACCCTGCTTAATGGTGGGTGGGACACGACCAGTCCCACGCGGATCAGGGAGTCCCCGAGGTCTTGTCCTCACCTCCAGGTTGGGCTTTCACCCCCTGCTCCACTCCCTGAGCTCCTCCAGCCCTTTCCCCTCACTGAGCAGCCCACCCCAGACCCCTCTCCATGCCCTTGGGTGCCCAGTTCCTCCCCACGCACACGCTGGGGCACCTCCCAGCTCCTCCCCGGGTGATTTCCCAGCAGGGTGAAGCCATGTCCCCGCGTTCCCCGGGATGCTGCCAACCCCACATCCATGGGGTGAGCAGGACCAGAGCATCCCAAGCCCCCAACCCACCCTCACAACCCCCAGAGGGGCTTTGCACCCCTCATGGACATCACCCGGGCGGCAGGACCCGCCCACGTTTCACCCCGAGATGATGATTATTCCTTAATTGCCAACAAAACAAACGAATAAAGCCCGGGCTGGCCCCGGCTGAGCGGGAAGGGAAGGGCCTGGCCACCATTCCCAGCCCCGGGATGGCTCCTGGAGGCTCTTTGGGATAATGGTTTGGTGATGGATGGGAAGGAGCAGCTCAGCCAGTCCGGCCAGAGCACGTCAGCTCTTTTTAATGGGCCGATGTTCCCCCATGGCCTGGGCAGCACCGGGTGGATCTCCCAGCCCATCACCAGGTCACCAGCATCATAGAGCCATAGAACTGGCAGGGTTGGAAGGGACCTTAAAGATCATCTCATTCCAACCCTCCCACTGCATCACGTTGCTCACAGCCTGGCCTTAAAAGTTTCCAGGGATGGGGCTTCCAGCACCTCTCTGGCCAACCTGGGCCAGTGTCTCCCCACCCTCCTGGGCAACAACTTCTTCCTAACGTTGAATCTGGATCTCCCCACCTCATCCCATAAGGATCAGCAGCATCTCCTTCATCCCATCAGCTCCACAGCCATGTCCTGCCCAGGGGGGTCACAGCTGGAGGGGGGCCCCCAAACCACCCTGCCCATGGGGTGCTCAGCACCTCCTGCACCCAAATCCCCCAGGATGGGTGGATCCTGATCCCTAAAGGTCCCTCTCAGCATCTTGGGCAACTCTTCCTAATCTGGTTCTTTTGCTGAGAGGATTAAAGGGATTTTGCAAGGGGAAGAAGTTATCTGATTTTTTATCAAGTTCCTTGGAAAATCACTTTCCATCCACCCCTCCTCCCACACCCTAATTTGGACCTTTATTGGGAGTGACCAGGAGCAGCCTTTAATCCCAATGGAGATGCCTGATGGAGCCACGTGGTGATGCTGGCAGGGACCAGAGAGCAAAACACCTCAGCATGAGGAGGGTCCTCACACAGGGACCCCGATGGAGACGACTCCAGCCCCACATGGGGACCTCTCAGTGCATCACAGGATGGGGAGAACCTCAGAGAGGACCAGGACTTGGACCTTTGTCCTTTCTCCCCTCCAACCCAGCTGTGGGTGCTCCTAAACCCAAATCATTCATCCCCAGCCCCATATCTCCCCATCACTCAATTATCCTTCCCACAGCCAGCTCCACCTTCCAGGGACAGACCCCTGGGATGTGGGAGGGGACGACCTGCCACCATCAAGCCTTGGCTTTGGAGATGGACTTTGCAGCTTGGAGGAGAAAAGACCTTCCTGAGGGGTGTGGGGGGCTGGGGGCTCCCAGAAAATAAACCTTTGCAAGGGTAGGCAAATAAACCAGTGCTGGGTCACTGCCCGAGGGGATTGAGGCTTTGGAGGATGGATCCCAGCTCCAAGATGTGGAGCCTGGAGTTGTGTCCGTCCATCCCTGGCACCGCAGGGCACCGGGCACCGGCTGGGCAGGGAGACGCCTCCTGGAGATGTCTGCAGGGTGGAATGTCACCGAGAAAGGAGCTCTTTAAAGGGATGGGAATTGCTGGGATGAAAGGAAATGGGCGGCCAGCAGCTGGGAACACCAGTGGCCTCAGGAGGAGGCGGTGGCTCGGCCAGCAGCAGGGACACGCCGGGAGAGTGTAGGGGCTGGGAATGGGAGTGCCCAGTATGGACCTGCTGGGATGGTGGGTTCCATCACCAAGGGGGGTCACCTCATGTCTCCTGCAGCTGGATGGCATGGTGGGTCCTTGAGGACAATGGTGGCCAAGGGGAGAGGGACAAGGGATGGCACCAAGCCATGGGGTATCAGTGGAGTATCAGACCTTGGGGCATTAATGGGGGATCAGGGCGTGAGGTGTCAATGAGGTATCAAAGCATGGGGGCGTTGGTGGGGTGCCAGAATGGGGCATCAAGGCATGGGGCATTAATGGGGCATTGGTGGGGTATCAAGCCAAGGGTCATCAGGACATGGGGTATCAATGGGGTATCAGGTCTTGGGGCATCAATGGGGCATCAGGATAGGGGTATCAATGGGGTATCAAAGCATTGATGGGGCATCAGGACACGGGGCATCAATGCGGTATCAGATATTGGAACATCAATGAGACATCAGGACGTGGGGCATCAATGGAGCATCAGGACGTGGGGTAATGATGGGTATCAGATCTTGGAACATCAATGGGGTACCAGGACGTGGGGCATTGATGGGGCAACAGGATGTGGAGCATCAATGGGGATCAATAGGGAACAATGGGGACCGATGGGGATCAGTGGGGACCGATGGGGATCAACAGGGATCAATAGGGATCAATGGGGATCAATAGGGATCAACGGGAGTCCCTTTAACGCGACCAATCACCGCCGGGATTCCCGCGCGCCGCGGCACGCGCCGGAGGGGCGGGGCTCCACCCGCCTGTCCCGCCCCCTCTTCCCTTCGCCCCGCCTCCCTCCCAATCCTCTCCTCTGATTGGCTTACATCCCAGCCCCACCTTCACCCTTAACCTATGAGAGCGCCGGAGGAGCGGCGAAGCCGGGCAGGGATTGGCTGCGGGGCCGGCCCAATGGGGGCGCGGCCGCGGGGCCTATATAAGGGCGCGGCGAGGCGCGAGCAGCGCAGTGCTGCGCGCAGCCGGTGGCGGGCGGGGAGTGGTGCGGCCGGGTCCCTGCAGAGTCCCCTCAGGCTCCCACCGCTCCTCCTTCTCCTCCCCGCCGCCGCCACCACCCCGCGGGAGGCAGCCCTCGGGACCGCCTCGCTCTGTCGGCTTTTTGCCCCGCTTCTTTTTTTTTTTTTCCTTTTTCCTTTATTTTTAAATTTTTCCCCTCACCCGGCACTTCCGGCTGGTTTCCGGGCTGTTTCCGGGTGACTCGGGCTCCTCTTCCGGTGGCGGTTCGGTTGGGGAGGGGAGGGCGATGCTGGCGGCGGCGGCGACGGCGGGGCCCGCTCCGGGCGGCTCGGAGCAGCGCTTCAGCGTCCTCACCTGGGAGCAGGTGCAGCGGCTGGACCAGATCCTGGGCGAGGCCGTGCCCATCCACGGCCGAGGAAACTTCCCCACGCTCTCCGTCAGGCCGCGCACCATCGTCCAGGTGAGGCCCCGGGGGGGAGGGCGGGTAGGCCCCGAGCAGGCCGCAGGGGCGGGGGGGTGCGGGTGGGTAGGCCCTGATAGGCCGCGGTGGGCCCCGGGGGATGGAGGTGGAGGGAGGGGGGGTACAGGCCGGGCCCCGTCGCTTCGTTGGACTCTGCCCCGCTCCCGCGGGGGTCAGGGAGAAAATAAAACTGCTGAGACAGCGGGAACCGGCCCGCCGGGCCCCGAGCCAGCCCGTCCGGGCACTCTCTGCCTCCCCCCTCCCCGTGCTGCCCCGCAGGGCTCAGGGCAGAGCTCCCGGCCTGGCTGGTGCTGGGTCGGCCGGGTGCGGGGGTCTCCTGGGGTGGTTGAGGGTGCTGTTGGGGGGGTTAAAAGCTGGGGAGCCGGCACCCACCGTTCTAGGGGTGCTGGGGGTACCGGTTCCCAGTGCTGGGGGTCTCAGTGGGGCTGCTTGTCATGGAGATGCCCATTGCATGGCTCCTATGTCCTGCAGAGCAGGAATGTATGAATCATAGCAGGAATTTATAGAGCTGGAAGCACCCTCTTAGAAATAGGCTTGTTTTTAAAAAAATGCAGCTCCACATACATTTAAAATTCACGCCTGGTCCCCAGAGCTGCTGCAGCTTGTGCTGTGGATCCCATTTTGCTTCCTCCCATCCAGTGTTCCTCCTGTTTTTGAGATGGTTTGAGGCTCTTGGAGCTGTGAAATGCAGCTGCTCGAGTGGGGTTTTGGAGCTGCCTCCACGAAATGGCTTCGTGCTGGTGGACATGTTGGGCTCGTGTGTTGTAAGAGGCAGTTATTAATTTAAATGCTAGATCAAATGTCAGTGTCCTTTGATTCCCGGCACACTCACTGTATCCTCCACAACCTGCCTGAGATTTGGTCTTGTTAAAGAGTTCCTGTTAGTTTAACCATAAAGTAATAACTGTGTTTAATATTAAACTAACAATGTAGTTGGAATAAGCTGATGCATATTCATGTTTGGGAGGCAACTTCATTCCTCAGTAATGACTCATCAAATGTAAAATCGGGCATGTTAGCTTCTAATTAAAAAGGGCTATTCACAAAGCTAAACCCAAACTGCCTTTCACAATAAACTAATCACCAGGATTTTGAAGCATCAGCTGCTTGAGAAATATTTCTCCTTAAAGCCTGGAAGATGGGAAGGTGACATTTGAAAGGCACAAAAGCCTCGGCTCATCTCAGATTCCTCGAGTTCCTGCTGCATCTGCTGGGGGCAGAAGTGCTAAATATTGGCTGCTAAAGCTTTAAACCAAGTGGCAGATTAGAGCTACTGTCAGAACACTGCCCTTGGCTGCTGGAGCTTGGTGCTGGTCACCCAGCGTGATGAGGTGTCAGATGTTCCACCACTTATTACTCTTTGGTTCCCCCAAACTGGAGCGATTTGGTGTCGGGGCTGCTGGAAAGGATGTTGCCAGTAGCAACTTCAAACACCACATAACTGAGGGCTGTAACTCAGCCCAGCCACACTGGCAGACCCTGTATTTAGGGCTGACTAATCCGAAACAAGTAACCTGAAAGGCAGTTGGTTATTTCTGGTGTTGTTGTGGGGGGTGGGAAGCAGCCGGGCAGGACATGGGCAGGGGTTGCTCCTGCCTGCCTGTCAGGGTCAATTATCCGAACCACACGTAACGTGAGGTGCTGTTTTAGGAAGCAGGTCAGCAGCTGCCTAACCCTGGAAATATCCACCCCTCTGGGGAAAAAAATCCTCATACCTGAACCCGCAGAGGAGATGGGCTTGGGGCTGGGAGCAGGCTGGAGCCTGCTGGCCTCGGGGAAGGGGCAGAGCTCTCTGCTCCCTGGTGCTCTGAAGGTTGGAGCTTTATTGGGTGATTTCACAGAGTGGTGGGGGTTGGAAGGGACCTCTGGAGATCATCTGGTCCAACCCTCCTGTCCCAGCAGGTCACTCAGATCATATCCAGGCCCCTTTGGAATCTCTCCAGACAAGGAGACTCCACAACCTCTCTGGGCAGCCTGGGCCAGGCTCCAACACCCTCACCCCAAACAACTTTCTGCTCCTGCTCACATGGAACCTCCTGGGTTCCAGTTGGTGCCCGTTGCTCCTTGCCCTGTCCCTGGGCACCACTGACAAGAGTCTGGCCCCAGCCTCTTGCCCCCACCCTTTAGCTCTTGCTCAGCATTGATCAGATCTCCTCTGAGGCTTCTCTTGTGCAGCTCAGCAGCCCCAGGGCTCTCAGCCTGTCCTGGGCACAGAGATGCTCCAGTTCTTTGGGACAAGACTGACTTGAGTAGTTGGGTTTTTTCCCTGCTTTTCTGACTGGGGAGCTCCAGTGAGCCTGAAGCTCATGGGTCTGAGATGCAGCAGGTCATGAGCCATGCCCAGGAAGGTGTTAAGCAGATGTTCTTTGTGGTCAGGGAATTAATCTGGACCGAGATCTTCTGAGTGCTGCTCCTAGCTCAGTATCTAACACTGTGACCTATATCTTTGTCTCATTAAGCCTAATAGCACAAAACTCTTAACTCCACGAGTGGTGCTGGAGCTGTGCCCCAGTGAGTGACTCCAGTGACTGAGTCAACAAACGTGCACCAGGAAACCCCCTGTGATATTTATTCTACACAGAGGAATATCCCTGTGTCTGTTCTAGGGGTAAATTCAGTTTCCAGCCCATCCACCTCTGAAAACAGCAGCTTTCATGGCTGGGCTGGATGTGCTGGTGGGGACCTGGGACTTCCGATGGTGAATAGGTCCCTGGGTGACTGCTGCTGACATGTGACTGTCACCATTTGGCCAGGAGCCCAGGTGCCTTTCTAGCCTGAGCAGCAGTGGCTCATGTCAGGGAATAACAGGGGAAACACCAGCAGAGAAGCTGCCTCATGAGATTTAACAACCTCCACGTTTAAAATCTTTCATCACTTTGTACTGGGATATCTCCTGCTGGCAGGAGCTCATTGGTGTGGCCACCCAAGAGATCTGGGATGTGCTCTGGGTTGGGTGCTGCTGTTCACCTCTTAGGGGTTGTTTCTTCTCAACAAAACTCTTGGAGGGCACTTTTGTAGCTGCTGAGACTCTGGAGCTTCCACATTCTGATGTCCCCCAGAATTGTCTGCTCAGGGCCGTGTCAACCAAGCAGGGGTCTGGCCCCTCTGATAAAGGTTTGACTCTTAGTGGGGCCTCTCAAACTAGGACAGCCTCGTGGGGCTGAAGAGCCCAGTCAGACTGGCTCCTGGTGATATAATTTGCCCAGTTGTATCCCAAGCTTTGGCTCTTTCAAGCTCTGACCTTGCTTCCAGCTCTGGGTGAGCTGGGACTCGCAGCACAGGAGGTAATTGCTGGAGAGGAACATGAAAGCAGGATGAGGGCTGGGCAGAGCTGCTGGTGGAAGATGTGAACCTAATCTCGCTGGGATCTTTGAGCTCAGTTAAACTCAAATTATAAGCTGGTGTCCAGCTGGTTTATTTTATGGTCTTGGGGTTACTTCAGCCTCTTGCACGTTAAGTAATTGGGTGAGTGATTCAGCTTCAGTGCAGATGAAGGAAGCTTTGGAGGCCCTGGTGGGTGTGCCAGGCCTGAGCAGGCAGCGTTGAAATCGCTGGAGTAACACCCCTGAGATGAAAGCTGCCTCTTGTGCTTGATAGCATGCCAAGTGCAGCACAAAGCTCTGACACACTGGAAATTGTTAGGATACACTTACTAGTTAGGACATGAACTCGCATACGCCTGGCTGGGGCCTTTGAGCAGCTCTGACATCTTGATTTGCCCTTAATGAATCTTGACAGGTAGAGGGGCTGGCCAAGAGGAATGAGCTGCCCCGATGAAATCACCTGTGTGGGGACTGGGCTGCTGCCTGATGTTTGGGGTCCCTTTTGGCTCTGCTGGTCTTGGTTTGGTGGCTGGGAAGGCTGTGGCTGCAACTGTGGAGGGGGCTGAGAGCACCCAGATAAGCTCGCAGCTTTGTGGGGGGAGGAAGGGAAGAGCCAAGAGCTGTACTGGAAGCAGGACCAGCCGTTGGTGTGCCCTAAGAGCCCTCTAATGCAAGGGAATAACTAAATGAGAGCCACCCCCAGCTGCTGGCAGGGCTCTGGCTGCTTTCCAAAGTGACCTATTTCTAATGGATTAGCTTTTTATTTCACTGGCTTGCACTGGAGTGACCCATATAAGCCCAGGGAGTGGATCCTGCTGCCGTAACCAGGCTGCTCCAGGAATGCTTCCCAGCTTCTCACTGACTCTCTTTACACCCCAGGTTGTCCGTAGCCGCCTGGAGAAGAAGGGCATCCCAGTCCACAATGTCAGGCTGAATGGCTCAGCAGCCAGTCACGTCCTGCACCAAGACAGTGGCTTGGGCTACAAAGACCTGGACCTCATCTTCGGGGTCGATCTGAAGACCGAGGATGTCTTCCAGCTGGTGAAGGATGTGGTCATGGATTGCCTCCTGGACTTCCTCCCGGAAGGTGTCAACAAAGACAAGATCACCCCCATGACTCTGAAGGAGGCCTACGTGCAGAAGCTGGTGAAGGTTTGCAACGAGACCGACCGCTGGAGCCTCATCTCCCTCTCCAACAACAGCGGGAAGAACGTGGAGCTCAAGTTCGTGGACTCTCTCAGGCGGCAGTTCGAGTTCAGTGTGGACTCCTTCCAGATCATCCTGGATTCGCTTCTGCTGTTTGGGGAGTGTTCAGAGAACCCCATGGCTGAGAACTTCCACCCCACGGTCACCGGGGAGAGCATGTACGGGGACTTTGAGGAGGCAATGGACCACCTGAGGAACAGGGTCATCGCCACCAGGAACCCCGAGGAGATCAGAGGTGGGGGGCTCCTGAAATACTGCAACCTCTTGGTGAGGGGCTTTAAGCCCAAATCGGAGGTGGATATGAAGGCCCTACAGAGGTACATGTGCTCCAGGTTTTTCATAGACTTCTCTGACATCGGGGAGCAGCAGAGGAAGCTGGAGTGTTACCTTCAGAGCCACTTTGTGGGCATGGAGAGCAAAAGATATGACTATTTGATGACCCTCCACAGGGTGGTCAATGAGAGCACAGTCTGCCTCATGGGACACGAGAGGAGGCAGACCCTCAACCTCATTGCCATGCTGGCTGTGAGGGTCCTGGCTGAGCAGAACATCATCCCCACGGTCACAAACGTTACCTGCTACTACCAGCCAGCTCCTTACGTCAGCGAAATAAACTTCAACTACTATGTCACCCACGTGCAGCCCTTCCTGCCTTGCAATCAGTCTTACCCAACGTGGCTTCCCTGTAACTGAGCCAGGACACACAGCAGGGTCTGTCCTCCAAGGTATTTCCTTGCCTTGGGGAGTGGGGAGGGTTGGGAGGTGTGTGGGGGGACAAAAAAAAAAGAGAGAAAGAACCTAGAACTGCAACAGCAACAACAAAAAAAACTTCCTGGACTCTTGCTTGAGTGTCTTGTTCCTGGGGTTGTTGGAACGAGGCCCATCTGCTGTACACTGTGATGGGAAGTGCAGTGTTCTGGAAACCTGGACGTTTATGGGAAGACTCGAGGGCTTCTGGGGTTCTGGAGGCACCAGGGGAGGGTGGGGGCGTGTGAGAGCAACTAGAATTACACTAAGGTAGAGCTGCACTGCCCTGGAATGGATCTGAATTGGTGTTGTTTTTTTTTTAGTGCTGGGAGGTGTTCTGGGTGTGCAGACTTGTGGTTTCTGAAGAGAGAAGCCAGAGTGGCTAATTCCTTTGAAGGACCAAAGAATCCTGTTTAAGTGCCTGTAACAATATAAACACAACTGTACTGTAAACCTTATTATTATTATTTTATTTTTTTTGCAGGGGCTGACATCCCAAGGGCTTGAGTTGGGGGTGTCTGAGGAAAAATGTTTATTGGGGGTGGGCAGGGAGGGTCGTGAGATCATTTCCAGTAACCTTGCTGAGTGTGGGATGGCAGGTTCTGTGCTGCTGAGAGGGGTTTTTGGGCATGGCTTGCTGCCTGGGAAGGACCAGCCACAGCCAAGAGCTGTCAAAGTGGAGTTGAATCCTCAGAGGTGTGCTTTGAATGCCTGAAAAAACCCTGGGGGGGGTTGGGGGGGGAGTGCATGGTGGAAAATGCTGTGCAGAGCTTCGTGGAGAAAAGGCAGCAGGGACTGACAGATGAATTGGCTCAAGCTCCCAAGTCTGCAGTGCCAAAATGGAGTTGTGTAGATAAATCTGGCCAGGAGCCTGCCCCAGGCTGCTGTACCTAATCCTGTATTTTCTAGGGGAATTTGAAATGCTGCTTGTGGGTTGTTTTGGGGGTTGTGGGGTTTTTTTTGTTGTTTTCTTTTTTTGGCATGCAGTGTGGTTTTAATGCACAAAGCCAGAGACCAGCTGGGTTATCTGGGAAGAGGAGGCTTGTCCTTTGAAGCACAAAACAACCCCTTCACTAGTCAGTTATCTCCAGCTGTTGCTGTGCAGGGGGCTGGAGCCCGTGTCCTCTTTGGAGATAGGCAGATCCCTTCCAAACTCCAGCCTCCCATGGCTGGAGATCTTCTCTCTGCCCTTGGGCAGGTCCTATCTTCAAAAGCAGCCTGTTTCCAGCTATGTGATTCCACATGTGAGCCACCAAGAGCATTTGAAATTCATTCTCTAGCTAGAAATGGAGCTTGGGGGGGGGGTGGGGAGGTTGTGCAAAAGTCAGTTGGCCTTGGGAGAGAGAGAAAAAAAATATTTTCTCTCCAGAAACCCTCTGTCTTGAGGGCTTGGCTCTTAGTCAAATGTGGCTTTGAAGTCGTTGGGTGTCTAGAGCACAAAGAGTCTTGCTGAGGTGCCTGGGTTTGCTGAGCCCCCTTCTCATGGAACAGCTCAGGCTTGAGCTGGGCATGGAGGGAGAGGTGGGTGAGCAAGCAGGAGCTCTGGAGATGCTGC
Organism: Brachypteracias leptosomus; assembly: GCA_013401335.1. Classification (NCBI taxonomy): domain Eukaryota; kingdom Metazoa; phylum Chordata; class Aves; order Coraciiformes; family Brachypteraciidae; genus Brachypteracias; species Brachypteracias leptosomus. The sequence continues at coordinate 73,968 of VYZX01000064.1, forward strand.
TCTGGGAACTCCAGCACTTCATGGTGCTTCCACCAAGGCTGACGTACTTGAGTGTCTTTAACTTGGGGGTTTTTTGTTGGTTTTTTGTGACAAAACTGTACTAGCTGGGCAGACTGAACATTAATAAAGACTAGATCCTTGGAATGTGTATAGCCAGATTGCTCCCTTCTTTGGGGTAGGGGCCATGTGGAGGGGGAGTTAAGGGGTGGGGAGGGGAGTCATTTGGGGGCTCTTGCACTTAACATGAACTAACCAGCTTGCAATTGGTCCAGCTTTGCTTCCTCTCCAGTCAGAGCTGGAGAAGTGTCACTAATGATGTAGGTAGGACAGGTTGAGCTGCCTTCCTTGTAGAGCAGCTTTGTCTTCATGGCCAGGGCTGGTGTGTGGACTGGGCCACAGCCCAGTAACTCCCTGCTGCCCAGAGCCTCATCCCTGCAGAGGGAGCTTGAGATTATTTTGTTTTTCCAGTGCAAGGTAAAACTTGTTTAAGGGCTGCTTTGGAGCTCCTGAACGTGCCACCCTCATGGCTTCAAGGGAAGATAGGATTCATTTCTTGCATTTTAACCTTCAGAGATGGTGTAGATATGTCGCATGCTGTCGTGACAGGCTGCTCCCCCTCTCCCCCCCAGCCACAGATGCACTAAACTGGTTCCCTCCTCCCCTTTCAAGAGGTTAAAACAATTCCCTAAAGCTGACGGGGCGGCTGCCGTGGAGATTGCACTTTTGATTTCCAGAGTGTGTGTGGTGGGACTCTTGTGAATGGGTTGAACCTGAGTTTTTTTCTAGACCTTGCAGTGATACTGTGCTGCCTCCTGTGAGGGGGCAATTGGAAGATTCCAGTAGCTTGAATGGCACTTGATTTTGTTTAAAATGTCTTTTTTTTTCCTACACCTGTATCACTTTGTCATGCAATGGGCTTGACATAGACTCACTAGATTCTTTAGAATCTGTTACAAATAAATACAGTGTATTCAAATCTGTTGGATTTATTATTATTATTTGCTTGTCCATCTGGGTAGTGTGGTGTTGAGAGGGCTGATCCAACTCCCACCAACAACCAGGCTCTGGTCCAACTGGTGGCCTGGAGAGGAATGAGCTGAGATCCTGGCTCAGTGCTGCTTGTACCTCCAACCACAGCAGCTCTGGGAGCCTGGGATGTGTGGAGCTGCTGGCAGGTCGTGCCTGCAGCTGAGGGAGGTTTCTATTTATAAGGATGTTCTTTAGTCTTGTGCATCTTCCCTTTTCCTGGTGGCTCCTCAAGTTGCTGGGAGGTGGGGGGGGGGGGGGGGGTCCTGGTGTGGCAGCCTGCTTGNGGGTGTCCTGGTGTGGCAGCCTGCTTGGTGTTGGGGATCTGAGGTCCCTGCTCTTGGGGATGGTGCTGGGGGGCTCTCACTGCTGCTTTTCCATGACTTCATCCTCTCCTGATGGGCGTGAAGAGCAAAAGGTTGCTTGGAGTAATTAAGATCTGCTGATTTTTGTGGAGCTGACCCACCTGCAAGGTGGAAAGGGGAGGGTGAGAGGCTCTGAGGGGTTTCTCTCCCAGAAAAGCTTGGATCTGTGGTGTTGAGGCCAGGTTCTGGTGGGGTGGCTGGCAGCTGGCAACCTGGAGCTGGGTGCAGGCTCCTCCAACTGGCTGCCCTCCAGCCTCAGCTGCAGTTTCAGTTCCCCTTGTCAAGCTCTAGGCAGTTCTGGTTCCACTGCAACAATCGAGCTGCCGACGTGCCCGTCCCTCTTTGGGGCACACTTGCTGGCTCTGCACCTTCAAATCTTTTTACAGTGTGGGGCCAAGTGTCTTAAGAGCTCAGGGTGGTTCTTGCTGGTGTAAGACCATGTCCCTCCTGCCTGCTGCAGCAGGACTCTGCTCTTCCAGAGCTGATTTCTCCCAACCCATTGGCAGCCAGATGGGATTTTTGCCTCTTGCTGGAGCTCCTGCCTTCCCCGAGTGTGTCTCACCTCTGGGAGTGGCTCTAAAAATATCTGCTTCATTTGTCAGCTGTCTCCTCAGTGCCACTGGCCGGCCCTGCTGGGGGCTGTTGATGCTCTGGTGAATAAGCTGCCTCTGGATTTGTGACCCTGAGCAGAGCAGCAAAAGCCCTGACAGAGTCGGCTGCTCATTGTTGGGGTGGATCAGAGCATACAAAAGGATGTTGGTGGAAAGCCCTAGTTGTGATCAGAAAGGAGCTATCAATGTTTACAACTGAGATTTGGATCCCTCTTTTGTTAATTGTCAAATAAAAAAAAAGACTATATATTTTCTCACAGCCTGGAGTCTGTCATTTTGTTTTTATTTTATTTCCCCCCCCCTCTTTGAACAGAGGGTGATGGACAAGTCAGGATGTGCCTGAGGAGCTGGTGTGGATGAGATTTGGACTCTAGTGGTGGGTGTTGGTGTGTGCTGGGTGCTCCTCTCAGCCTTGGCTCCCAGGAAGGATGCTGGGGGGGGGGTTGTGGCTCTGCCCCAGCAATCCCCTAAATCTTGAGCACCCATGGCAGACTGGGGTGGGTTCAGACAACTGCAGTGAGGGGTGGAGAAGCTGCAGCCTGAGCACAGCACCTGCCCTGCAGCACCTCTGCAAAGGGCTGGGGGAGTGAGCGATGCCTTGAGACGGCTCCAAAAATACCTTGTGGTATCAGCTGGGTCCTGTCCAGGCCTTGCTGTGCAGCTTTACAGCTGCAGCCCTGCCCACGGCAGCTTTTTCCTCCTGGAAGGACATCTGGCCTAGCTCCAAACTCACTGAAACGGGAGGAATTTGGCTTGAAATCTGCAGAATGCAAGAAGCATCTTGCTCCAGCCTTGCTGCTCTCAGCCGTCCCTCCGCGCCGAGGGTGGCACCATCTGCCCGTGGGCAGGGAGCTAGACCCAGCCTGGCACCCGAGCTGGATCCCAGCCTCCCTGGTGGAGCACGCAGCCATCCCCACCCTCCTGCCCACCTCCTCGGGTGGTGACTCTGCTGTTGGAGAGAGGAGTCTGTGTGTGCAGCTCCTCTTGCCATTTATAGCCGTGTTTGGGCGATCCAGCGCACGGGCCCTTGTGCTTTGCCCTGCTCTGCCAAGCACGACACAAATGCTTCATTGAGATGAATATACTGGGAGGGAAGCTCGTTCCCAGCACCGTGGGGATGGAGCTGAGCTGCTGGGGGATGGAGCTGAGCTGCTGGAGGATGACACGAGCTCAGCCCCTTTGCAGCTGAGCCCTGGTTGGGGGGTGAAGGCTGAGGGTGAGAAACTGCGGCGTGCAGCTTGTGTGCTGTCACTGAACCCTCCTTATCTTATCTCCTGGCACCTGCTACTGTCTGCTGGAGGTGCTGGGTCAGGCTTTTGTGTTACAAATAAGGTTTCAGCTCATCTCAGAGCTGGAGAAGCGTAGCACAGCATGGTGGGGGTTGGAAGGGAGCTCTGGAGATGCTCTGGTCCCACCCCCCTGCTCCAGCACCTCCCCCAGAGCAGGGGGCCCAGCAGCGTGTCCAGGCCCCTTTGGGATCTCTCCAGACAAGGAGACTCCACAACCTCTCTGGGCCGCCTGGGCCAGGCTCCAGCACCCTCACAACAAACAACTTTCTCCTCCTGGGTTCCAGTTGGTGCCCGGTGCCCCTTGTCCTGTCCCTGGGCACCACTGACCAGAGTCTGGCCCCAGCCTCTTGCCCCCACCCTTTAGCTCTTGCTCAGCATTGGGGAGCTGTGTGAGCTCAGGTCCTGGCTGCTGTGGTCTGTTTGCTGCACCCTCCCCTGGGTGGATCCCCGTGCCCAGCCACCCATTTCTGCTTGTAGAAACTTGAGGGCTCTGACAAATTTGATGGAAATCATCTGCTGGCACTGCAAGTTATTCAGCAGGATGAGTGACAGCCTCACAAAGTCGTGTTTTCTTAAGAAAAGAGGGGGGAAAAAGCCACCTGGAGCCTCAGGCTGCTGGACCACATTGCTGGGAGATGGGCCAGGGGTGGGGTGTCCTTGCACCCCCCTGCCCCAACCTGCTGCACGTCCCTTCAGCCACACCAAGGGGCAATCATGGCATTTGCAGGAGAGAAGAGGCCTCGTAGGTGGGTCCGGGGTTTGGAGGCAGGTGTGAGGCTGGAGCGGTGCCAGGGGAGGTGCAGGACGATGTGTCATGTGTTATCTCTCCCCACACAAGCCAGAACTTGCATTTTCACACCGAGGAGCTCACTTCGTTCTCCCAGAGCCCTTCCCACCCCTCCTCCTGCCTGGGTTTCTCCTCCAGGAGGGATGGAGACAGCTCGTTTTGGGGTAGCTCTGCTCAGCTGACGGCACCGGGGTGGTTGCTCATTGCCCTCTCCTGCCACCACGGCATATTTACCCTCCTTATCTTGACACTATCAAGCCCTGGGCTCAGCAAGAGCAGTGTCACCCTGCCTCCAAAGGGAAACCACCAAGCAGTGAGCTCATGGGGGTGTTTGTGAGGCTGAAGTGCTGGGGCCTGGGCTGTGGGGCTTGAGTTGGAGTTGACCTGTGGATGGGTCACAACCCAGCAACAGGTTTTGTTCCCCAAGTGGTTCCCCAGAGGCAGAACCTGGCCCATGTCTGAGGCCCCAACTGCCCCCAGGTGATCGTGGTTGGGGCTCTGTCAACCAGGAACTGACCAGTTTGGGAGAAGAAACGAGCTGATCAGTTGGAAGAATCAGNCCAAGGAGGGGCTGGTTGCTTGACACCCCTCCAGCCCTCTTCCAGTAGCCACCAGCCCAGCGTGGCTGGAACAGCTGATTACTTTAAGCATCCCTCTGCTAATTAGAGGTGGCTTGGGCTTGAAATCCCGGTTAAATCCACATGGCCAGGGCCTGACTCACCCAACTGCTGCTCCCCTGATGACTCCGGGGTGCATTCCTCAGAGACTGGACATAATGGTAACACGCCACTTACCAACCACCCTTTTCAGATCTCACCAGTGTAACGAGTTGAGCCAGTTTCTTCCCCTGCTCCTCCTCCCTTCGATGGTCCCTGCGTGGCAAGGGCTGAGCATCCAGGGTGTAATCCCCCTCCCTGGGGGGGTTTCTCACTGCTGCAACGGGGCTTGGTCCCTGAAAGGATGATTTTCTACCTGTTTTAGTCAACATCATGAGCAGTGACACCACTAGGAAGGCTAAAACACCCCAAATTAGGGATGGTGGGAAGGCAGGAGGGTCATGGACCTTCTCTAGGGTGACAACCACCTGAGAGGGTCTGTGGAACGCATGTGGGTTGTTCTACCAACTCTTCTCTAGGTGACAACCACCTGAGAGGGCCTGTGGAGCACGTGTGGGTTGTTCTACCAACTCTTCTCTAGGTGACAACCACCTGAGAGGGCCTGTGGAGCACATGTGGGTTGTTCTACCAGCTCTTCTCTAGGTGACAACCACCTGAGAGGTCCTGTGGGTTGTTCCTACCAGCTTGGGGGTTTTGGAACGTGCCCTCCCCAAGCTGGGCAGCCTTTGAACCCAACCTGCTCATCAGGGGCTGGCTGCTGCTGGTGCAGCTCGTGCTGCCCGTGACGTAAGTGCTTCCTCACCACCATCCTCACCACCACCCCACGTCATGGGTGACCCAACCCCGGGAGGGGCCGGCCACCCTCCACCTCCCATTAACACCCAGGGAATTGGAGGCAATAATTGCCCAGCAGTTGTTCAGCTGATGATTTGTTTTATCCTGGCAAGGCTGAGTTGGGTCCAAGCTCAACCCACCCACCCCGAGGCCACCCCGGGCTGTGCAGGTGAGTGAGGAGAGGCCAAGGGGACATTCTCTTGTCTCCAGCCAGCTCCCACAAGCCCCAACTCTCCATCATCCCTCTGGTTTCTTATCTCTGGGCACCTCCTTCTTCACTCCTTGGGAATAAAAGATGCTCAGGGCTTTGGGGGGGGATCTGTGGGGAAAACAAACTTTCCATGAGTGGTGCCACCCCAATATCCTGCCCCAGCAATAGGGACAGTGTCTTTATGGACAGAGTAAAGGGAGTTCCTCCCTTGCAGGGCAGTGGAACCAGATGTGTCCAGCTGCTCTTCCCCATGGCACAGCCACCCCCTGGCAGCCCCGGCAGCTCCCTCCAGGGAAGTGCAAGTCACAGATCACAGAATCACAGAGTGTCAGGGGTTGGAAGGGACCTCCAAAGATCATCCAGTCCAACCCCCCACAAGAGCAGGATCCCCCAGAGCAGCTCACACAGGAACACGTCCAGGGGGGTTTAAACATCTCCAGAGAAGGAGACTCCACAACCTCCCTGGGCAGCCTGGGCCAGTGTCTGGCACCCTCACCAGGAAGAAGTTTCTTCTCCTATTGATGTGGAACCTCCTCTGGTCCAGCTTGCACCCGTTGCCCCTTGTCCTGTCACTGGATGTCCCTGAGCAGAGCCTGGCTCCATCCTCCTGACACTCTCCCTTTACAGATTTATAAACATTAATGAGGTCACCCCTCAGTCTCCTCTTCTCCAGGCTGAAGAGCCCCAGCTCCCTCAGCCTTTCCTCACAGGGAGATGTTCCACTCCCTCCACCATCTTTGTGTCTCTCTCCAGCAGCTCCCCCCAGCAGGTCCCACCACAGCTGGGCAGAGGCAGCTCCTGCCCTGGGCAGAGGTGCCAGCAGAGGCTGCCAGCTTGGGAGTGCTGGTGGCCAGGAGCCAGGAGCTGCCACGACGTCCTGGGCTGGAGAGTCCATCTCCCCAGGGGCTCTTGGTGGTTTCCAGCACCCGTTGGCAGGTGAAGGTGCTGCTGGTGGTTGTGGGCAGGCAGGAGCTGCTCCACTCCCTGGGTGAGGGCCCAGGGAAGGTGTTGAGCTCCTGGGGTGTCGCGTGGGTGGGAGGAAGGCGGCTCATCCCCCAGCACTTGTCACTGCCCTAAACCTTCGAAAGCCGGGATTACTGCCCTGATCCTATAATTGAGGAAATCCACCCTCTCATTAGCCCCGTCGGTGGCTGCTGCCTCGTTTCCTCTCCTCCTTTCTTCTCAGTGGGGGACCCACTGCTCCCCCCAAGCTCCTGCGTGGGGCTGCGGACCCCAATGAGCTGCTGGGGTGGCTGCAGGGTGACCAAGGGCTGTGGGATCAGAGGTGTTGAGTTATGTGGGGTTTTTTTTACTCTCTGCTCTAACTTCAGGCTGGCAGCTGCCTGCGTTTGCCTCCGGGCTGCTCTGGGGTGAAGCTGAATCATCTGCACAAGGTCTTCTCCTCCACGGAGCTGCCAGCAGGAGCCTGCTCCTCCCTGGAGCCTCCCAAGAGGAGCACTGAGCTCATCCCTGTGCTGGCTCCTGCATCCCGGACCAGGATGTCCTTTGGTGAGCAGAGAAGGGGCTGTGCTCTGGCATCGGCCACCCCAGGGGCTGAGCACCCCTGTAACCAGCCTCAGCTCCAAGCGCAGCTTCACCAGTGAGCTCCAGATGTGGCACATCTGCTTGCACGGAAAATGGGCACCAAGTGGAACCCAGGAGGTTCCATGTGAGCAGGAGGAGAAAGTTGTTTGGGGTGAGGGTGTTGGAGCCTGGCCCAGGCTGCCCAGAGAGGTTGTGGAGTCTCCTTGTGTGGAGAGATCCCAAAGGGGCCTGGACACGCTGCTGGGCCCCCTGCTCTGGGGGAGCTGCTGGAGCAGGGGGGTTGCACCAGAGCATCTCCAGAGCTCCCTTCCAAGCCCTGACACTCTGTGATGCTGTGATCTGTGACTTGCACTTCCCTGGAGGGAGCTGCCGGGGCTGCCAGGGGGTGGCTGTGCCATGGGGAAGAGCAGCTGGACACATCTGGTTCCACTGCCCTGCAAGGGAGGAATTCCCTTTACTCTGTTCTCCAGGTATTTCAACCTTTGTGTCCTGGCCCTTTCTCCCAGCACGGGCTGTGGGCACAGAAAGGGAGATTAGAGCCATTTGGTGTTATTTCTGTAGATAACTTTGGGGTTATCAGAAGAGCTGAGGAGAGGGCGACAGCAACATTCAAATACTTTTGGGTTATAACCAATTATAAGGTCAAATTGACAGGTTCCTAAAGCTCATAAACTGCAGCCAGTGGGAATATCACCCTCTCTGCTTCACCTGGGATGGACCAACCTTGCAGCCCTGCAAAGCCAAGTGAGTTTTTACCTTTTAAATTGTTTTTTGGGGCATATTACCACAAGCCAGGGTGGTAGGAGTGAAATAATGTGGCTGTTTTCCCCCCAGGCTGGGTCCTCGTTCATCCCAGGCTCGTCCAAACCCACAGGCTGGGAGGTTTCCCCCCCAAATCCCTCAGCAGCTCTTCTCCAGTGGAAATACAGCTCCAAAATGTTGGAAGCAAGGGGGAATTTGGGCTAAATCTTGGGCTGAAGGTGGAGCAGGTGATGGGGGCTTGGGGGGTTGTGACTCTGGGAGCTGCTGGTGCAGCTTGGGTTTAAATTGAGGATGTTCCCAGGCTTTGAGCAGCCAGACCTCAACTTTTCTCAGATGTAGGAAGGACCTAAAAGCTTCCAGAAAGAAGGGGAGTGGGGAAAATACAACCCTAGGCTCAGAGGGGCTCTGAAAGGACGGGATTTGGGGTGGTGTCCCAGCAGCTCCCCAGCCAGCAGCAAACAGCAGGGACCTGATCCAAACCCTTGGCCAGGACTTTTTCCATCCGCTGTGCTGGGCTGTAGATCAAACCCCGGGTGACCTGCGGGGCTGACAAGAGGAGAATGGTTTCTTGGGGTTTGTTTAATGTCCCCGGGGCTGGGAAGGGACGTTCCCAGCCTCCAACCTCCCTTTGTTCCTGGCATCGTAGCGCGGAGCCCCAGCTGGGGCTGAGCTGCCCTGGGCTGTCAGCTCAGCCCTCGGTCGGACAGATTAAAGCTCTTGGGTCTTCACAAGGATTTTCAGGGACTTTTTTAGGTCTATGCCCATGGTGAGGGGTCTGTTCTCCAGGATTTGATCTCAAGATGCAGGGGAAGGGGTGAGGATGCAATGATGGCATCTCCTTGGGGTGGGAGGGAGGGGAGAGGAGAGGAGAGGACTGTCCCCCCAAAGTAGTAGAATCATAGAATTGTCAGGGTTGGAAGGGACCTTAAAGATCATCCCGTTCCAACCCCCCTGCCATGGGCAGGGACACCTCCCACTAAAGCAGGTTGCTCACAGCCCCAGCCAGCCTGGCCTTCCAAATGTCCAGGGATGGGGCTTCCACCACCTGGGTTGTATGGAGTGGGACTCACTCTTGGCTCCCACAAAGCTCCAGGGGTCCTACAGCCCCAGCCCAGCGTGGGCAGGAGGTGCTGGCCAGGACAGGGGTTGGTATCACCCGAGTCTCTCCACCAGGACTCCCCCCGTGCAGGTGCAGGTGCTGATGCCACCCACCACTGGTGGGTTTCGGTTCCAAGTCTCCATCCATCTGCTCTCCAACCAGCAGCAGCAAGAACTGAAAGAGGAACTGCCTCAGACAGCCTGTGGCTGAGCCCCCAGCCTGGCAAACCACAGCCACCCAAAGCTCCCACGTCCTCTTTCCCAGGGCTACAACGTCACTGCAACCCCCATGTCCCAGCCACAGCATCACCCACAGCCCTGCCCAGCCCCCAGTAGCCACGGGCAGCTGGTAGAGAAGCTGGCAGAGGCCCCAGGTTCTGCTGGAGGTGGCTGTTTCACCCCTCACAGGGGGGTTATCAGCCACCTTTTTCCACTCAGCAATAGCTGGAGAGCAGCACGGACACGTGGCAGGATCCTGGGGACAGGGGGACTCTGGGGACAGGCTGGTGGCTTTTCCTCTCACCAGGTAAAGGGCAGAACACAGGGAGGAAGGAGAAAAAAACAACCCCATAGCCCCATGTGGCTGCAGCCATGGGAGCTCCACTGGGATCAACCAAACTTTCCATGGAGATCAAGGTCTGTTCAAAAGGGTTTGTAAGGACAGGACAAGGAGTGATGGTTTTAAGCTGGGAAAGGAGAGATTTAGGCTGGATAGTAGAAAAAAGGTCTTTAATGTGAGGGTGACAGATCAGGGGAATGGGCTGTCCAGAGAGGGGGTGGAGGCCCCATCCCTGGAGTCCTTCGAGGTCAGGCTTGATGGGGCTCTGAGCAACCTGCCCTAGGTAGAGATGTCCCTGCTGGTGTAGGGGGTTGGACCAGATGACCCCTGGAGGTCCCTTCCAGCCTCAAACATTCTATGAGTCTATGAGAAATCGGTGGCACTCGGTGCTAACACTTCACCCCTGGGACACCCCAGAGGTGACACCCCCTTGTCCCCGTGTCCTCCAGCTGCTCTTTGGTCCCTCAAGGGACATTGATGGGCTGAGTTCCTGGTGCCCCGTGCTGGGAATGGGCTGGGCTGGGATGCTCAAGGTGTGATGTCCATCCCTGGGGGGACCACGGTGCCACCAGTGCCACCAGTGCCCAGCCCTGCCCGTGCCTCCGGGGGGGATTTTTCTTGGCAGGAATGTTTCCCCGGCTGCCGAGCAGAGAGCGGAGGCAGGAATTGCTGGAATAGCGACGGGCTGAGTAACAGCACTAACTTTATTCTCCCAAACAAAGGGCAGTGTCCCAGCCGCCCAGGGCTGCTCAGGCTCCCGGCAGCGCAGGGGCCAGGGCTGGGGAGCAGGGGCAGAGCCACAAACGCCACTGAAACGGGGCCCCCTGCCCCCAAATCCCTGCCCTGAGCCCCCCAGCCCTGCCCGGCTCCCTCTGCAACCCCCTCCTGCTGCTGCCCGCTGCCCAAAAGTGCATTTTGAGTGCAAAAGGGGGGTTTAAACCAGCACTAAAGGGCTGGGGTTTCCCTCTAGGACCTTCAGGTGTCTTCCCAGCTGTTCCTAAGGATCTTCCTCCTGCAGGTGCATCCCCAGCCCATCTTCTAGGACTTTGGGGGGCACCCTGAGCACCCTGCATGGCTCTCCCATGCTCCCTGCACCCTGGGGTGCTGTGGGATGGGGTGCTGAGACATCTGGCCCCACTAACCCTTTTGTGGCTGTCGGGTAGTGGTAGGACTGGGGGGAATGGGTCAAAACTAGAGGTGGGGAGATTGAGATGAGACGTGAGGAAGAAGTTGTTGTCCAGGAGGGGGGGGAGACACTGGCCCAGGTTGCCCCGAGAGGTGCTGGAAGCCCCATCCCTGGACATTTGGAAGGCCAGGCTGGCTGGGGCTGTGAGCAACTGATGGAGGGGGAGGTGTCCCTGCCCATGGCAGGGGGGTTGGAACGGGATGATCTTTAAGGTCCCTTCCAACCCTGACCATTCTATAACTCTAACCCCTTCCCCGAGTGGTTTCCCAGCTGTGGAGGTGACCAAGGAGGAGCTGGAGGAGGAGAATCCCCTCACCAGAGCTCAGGGTTGTGAGCACACCTCCCCACCCCACTCCAAGGAAGGTTCCTGAGTCCCTCTGGAGCATCCCTGGAGCCTGAGGGCAGCTCTGGGGGTTCTCTTCAATGAGGAGCAGAGGTTTGCATCCGAGCAGGATCCATCCCCGGTGCCTGGTGGAGCATTTCTTCTGCCAGGGCTGCCCTTGGCCATGGGCTCCAGGCAGGGCAGAGCTTTCCAAAGCAAATATTAGCCCAGTGCAATAACACGTGGGAACGAGGAGCAGCCTTTGCTCCCCCAGCTCCGGGGGGAGGCTCCTGGGGAGCCCGTGGGGGTTCAGCCGTGCCCTGACCTGGGCAGCCCAGGTTTGCAACCTCTTTATGCTCTGCGGGTTTGCACAAAGAGGCTTTTCATTTGTGTGCCAGCAAAGGGGCATCGCCCTCAGCTGGCCTGGAAAACCCCCTGGGCACCAGGGCAGGGGCTTTCAGGGGGGATCTGGGCTCCACTGGTGCCCAGCACCACCACAGCTCTGCCCTGCTGCCTGTGCCAAGGATGCTCGAAGCTCTTGTGGTCCCCAAATCTACCCCAAAATCCTTCCAGGTATGAAGCTGAGGGTGGCAGGACCAAGCTAGCAGAGCTGGACACCCTTCCTTGTCACTGCCACCAGCCACACAGCCCACCCCAAACCACCCCCAGCCC
>VYZX01000064.1:107982-134686 GCA_013401335.1 Brachypteracias leptosomus
CCCCCCTGGACGTGTTCCTGTGTGACCTGCTCTGGGTGATCCTGCTCTGGTGGGGGGTTGGACTGGATGATCTTTGGGGGTCCCTTCTAACCCCTGACACTCTGTGATTCCCTGATTCTTTTCCAGCAATTCTACGATCAGCAGCTCGCTGAGGTGAGTCTGGTGATGAAGTTTTGACTTGAGCCCTTCTCGTTGTGCAGGTGCCTGAGCCCTGAGCCATGCTGGGCAGGAGGACAAGGCTCCCCCACGAGCTGAACAGCCACCAGCAGCTGAGCCAGCCCTGCCAGGAGGCCCTGCCCCTGCGCAGCAGAGCAGCCAAGGAGGCTGATGTCAGCCTGGAGGTGTTCAGTGGCTCCAGCCCGGAGCTCCAGCAGAGCCCCAGCAGAGCCCAGCAGCCGAGGGGCAGGAGGGGCCGCAGAGCCGAGCTCAAGGACTCCAACGGGAGGGAGGCAGAAACCATCACCTTTATTTCTGGCACGGCCGAAGCTCCCCCAGAGCAGAGCTTCTGCTGCTCCTCCCTGGCCCAGGCCTGGAACACGTACAAGGCTGTTTTCTGCTGCATAGTGACCTGTGGGGGCTGCTTTCAGGACTGCGGCGTCTGCATCCCCTACACGGGGCCCGCCGAGACCTCCACGGATGATGGGAAGAACGGGGACTACAACGGGAGGCTGCCAAACAGCCCCGCCAACATCTCCCCTGCTGAGAAGAACGGCAACCAGATCAAGAAGTCCAGCATGGGCAGCAGCTTCAGCTACCCAGACGTGAAGCTGAAGGGCATCCCTGTCTACCCAAACAGGAGCCCCAGCCACCACCTGGAGGCGGATTCCTGCTACAAAGAGCAGCTGTCAGAGAAGCCCTCCAGGAACAGCGTGGAGAAGCCCCCACTCCCCAGCAGCCACCGGAGCTCAGAGGAGTATTATTCCTTCCACGAGTCCGACCTGGACATCAGCGAGCTGAACGGCTCCATGTCCAGCAGGCAGATTGACATCCTCATCTTCAAGAAGCTGACAGAGCTCTTTAGTGTCCACCAGATCGACGAGCTGGCCAAGTGCACCTCAGACACTGTCTTCTTGGAGAAGACCAACAAGATCTCGGACCTCATCAACAGCATCACTCAGGACTACAACCTGGACGAGCAGGATGCTGAGTGCAGGCTGGTCCGGGGCATCATCCGCATCAGCACCCGCAAGAGCAGGGTCAGGCCCCACATCCCCATCCCTGCCAGCCAGAGCCACGAGGAGAAGAGCAGCAGAGGCAACGCCCCCGACAGTGGCAACGAGACCATGCTGGAGTCCATGGTCCTCAGCCAGGATGGTACGTGGGGGTTTCTTGGTTGTTTGAGCAAAGCTGTAGGGATTAATCACTGGAACAGGTTGCCTGAGGGTAGTTGGTCAGTGGAACAGGTTGCCCAGAGAGGTGGTGGAGGCCCCATCCCTGGAGATGTTCAAGGTCGGGCTTGATGGGGCTCTGAGCAGCCTCACTTATTAGAAATGTCCCTGTTTAGTGTAGGGGGTTGGGCTAGACCTTTGGAGGTCCCTTCCACCTCAACCCATTCTATGAGATATCACAACAGAGCAGGGTTGAAAGCTGGCGTCTGTCTTTGTTCTCCTGGGAGGTGTGAGTGGAGGTCTTTGGGTCTTCCTGGAGGCCTCTGCTGCTCACCAGTGTTGTGGCTTTTTGATAGGATCTTCTGCTGTCAACAAAGGCTGTGCTGAGCAACATAAGGGCAGGGAAGAACTATTCATGAGGGTTTGTAGTAACAGGATGAGGGGTGATGGTTTTAAGCTAGAAAAGGGGAGATTTAGGGTGGGTGTTAGAAAAAATCTTTTTAATATGAGAGTGGATCAGTGGAACAGGTTGTCCAGAGAGGTGGTGGAGGCCCCATCCCTGGAGTCCTTCAAGGTCAGGCTTGATGGGGCTCTGAGCAACCTGCCCTAGGTAGAGATGTCCCTGCTGGTGTAGGGGGGTTGGACCAGATGAGCTCTGGAGGTCCCTTCCACCCCAAACCATTCTGTGATTATTCTGCTGCAGTGCTGCTGACTTTCCTCCACACCTCTAAGCCAGGCAGAAAGACCATGACTCAAACTTAACTGGTATGACCAGCTGGGCTGGCTTGTGCCAGAGGATGACCAGTTACTAAGCTGGCTCATTCCCTCATGTTCTACCAAAGCTCTTTGTTAATGCCACCCTTAGACCAGCAGGACAAAAGGTCTTGGAGTGGGGGCTTCCCCCACACCCCGGGGTGAGGAGCAGCCAGTAAATATCCCAGCAGAGAGGAGGGAAGGAGCTGCCACAGCACGAGGGCCTCATGGCTCTGTCAGGGGTGTTCTCCTCCTTCTCTGGAGCAGCCTGAAGTGTCTGTCCTCCAGAACAGGTTCTAAGGGGGTTTGCTGGAGAAAAGCCAAGTATGGGAGGCAAGGAGACGTCCAGAAGTCATGGAGGACACCAGGTGGCTGTTGTGCTTCCCAGTTTAGCAGTAAGGGTGTTGGAGCCTGGCCCAGGCTGCCCGGAGAGGTTGTGAAGTCTTCTCTGGAGAGATTCCAACCCCCCTGAACTGATCCTGGGCCTCCTGCTCGGGGTGAGCTGCTGGAGCAGGGGGGTTGGACCAGATCATCTCCCTTCCAACCCAAAACATTCTATGATTCTGTTGCTTCCTGGTATATAGGGCCCATAAATCTCCAATTGCAGGAGCCACCTGAAGAATCAAACTCTGCCTCTCCCGTTCCCTGAGGGTGGTGTCTCTGAAGGACAACTTTGTGCATTCCCAGGCTCTCTTTGAGCTGTAGCTGCTCCTCTCTTCCTGGCTCAGGCCCCTCTTGCTTTTCATTCCAGATTTGGCTGTGCAGATCTCAGAAGAAACCCCAGCAGATGTGATAGCCAGGAACATGAGGAGGCACAGCAGTGCAGGTAACCTGCTGGGCTGCAGCAGCAGCACCCAGGGGTGAGGGGGATGCCCTGAACCTCTCCTGTTGTCTGTGCCTTTGGTTTTCACCATCTGACACCTGCTTCTTGGGGTACCCTCAGGGGTGGAGCTCTCCTGAGCTGTGGGGGTAGAGGTTGCTCAGAATTGGTGGGTAGGAAAAGGAAAGGGAAATTCTTCACTCTGAGGGTGGGGAGACACTGGAAAGGCTGCCCAGGGAGGTTGTGGCTGCTCCATCCCTGGGTTCAAGACCAGGTTGGATGAGGTCATGGGTGGCCTGGTCTAGTGGGAGGTGTCCCTGCCATGGCAGGGGAACTAAATGATCTTTAAGGTCCCTTCCAAGCCAACCCATTCCATGATTCTATGGCCCTCCTGGAAAGGGCTGAAGCCCAAGCACGGAGTGTTCTCTGGCCACTTGGCTGGAGACCTTTCAATCTGTCTCTGGCTGTCTTGACAACATTTGGGGCTGTCTTTGGGGTGTGACCAGCTGAGGTCACAGCTGGATCCTAGTGGGAAGAGAAGGAACTGGGCAAAAGGGGAGCAGGGCAGAGCTGTCCCCTGGGCTCTGATCCCTGCAGCTGTGCCTGCTCCAGCCCAAAGAGCTGCCCTGGGCTAGGAGACAAGTTTTCTCCTGCATAATAACAGATCAGTCTAGAAGGTGGCTACAATAGAGCCAGGGCTGTTCCCTGCCCCTGGGCTTTGTGTGGCTTTCTCCTCCCTCATGGCACACAAAGGCTTTTGTGGCAGCTGCCAGCAGTGTCTAATGTCACCCTCTCTTCTCTCCCCTCTCCCAGGCTCTCCAACAAGCAGAGATTCCTCTTTCCAAGACACAGAGACAGACTCCTCTGGGGCACCTCTGCTCCAGGTGTATTGCTGAGGAAAAGGACCCAAGCAGCAGGCAGGAGCTCCAAGGCTTTGCTGGGATCACATTTCTCCTCTTTCCACATGGAATTTGCTATGACACCTTTTTTTTTCCCCCTCCCCAGTCTACCCCAATCCTCTGTTGAAGCCAAATTTCTCCTGCTGCCTGAATTTCACTGGATATTTTTCTCTTTTTTTGGACAACCTAGAACATCAAGGAAGTGAAGTGTGGAGCTCATGAACGTGGGAGGTGGAATGTGTGCCCAGGGAGGAGAAGATGGACGAGGAAGTATCAGATAAATTGTGCCTCTGTGATCTCCACACTTCACCTTTAGCTTCAGCAGCCTCAGAGGCACAGCCCTTGCCCTGCTTGGAGGATCTGTTGGGCAGCCCTTGCTCTCTGCCATTGCAGGAGTTGATTGGGGTAGGGAAGGAGTGGATGGTGCCTGTGTTGGTGCTGGTGCTGAGGTGAGGGCCCAGCACCTGCTCTGTGGGGATCCAAATCTCAATATAAAGTGTCTGGGTTGAGTCCTCTCTCCAGAGCTGCCTCCCTCCTGCTGCCCCTCAGCAGAGTCACCTCCTGCTGCCCTGTAAGAAGGTTCAGTCAATGTGGTTCCTGGAATCTTGGGGCTCTTGGTGTGTCTCTGAGATGGCACCAGCTGCAGACCTCCTGAGCAGCCCATGGGGAGCAGCTCTGCAGTCACTGCCAGCCTGATGTGAGCAGTGGGTGTGAGGTGGTACCAGTTACTGGGGCCTTGCACCCCAGTTGGCTCTTGCTGCCTCATCTGCCAAGCCCCTGGTGTCTCCCAGTCATGCTGAGAACTGGACAAGCCTCCAACTGGGCTTGTGGCAGGGGAGGGAAATGGTTTATTTTAATTTTTTTCCTAATTAATAACCAGGCTGCTTGACTATCCTGCTAGAAACTCCCCTGAGAGCATCTGTGAGGAACCTCTTGGTCCTGCCTCTCCCCTGGGCACCTTCTCCCTCCCTCTGCTCCCCTCCCACAGCCAGTCAGCAGCAGGAGATGTGGTGGTTGCCACCCCGAGGGCAGGGCCCTGGTGACCTGGAGGGTTGTGGCAGAAGGAAACTGTGTCTTAACTGGTGCTGCCACTGGGTTGTTTTATCACAAAGTAAACACGTGGAGCCCTGGGACTTGTTTATGCATTTGGGTGCCCTTGGACATGAATAGAAAACACTCAGTTGGGTTTACCAGAGAATAAACACACCCAGTGGGCTGGGGGGAGAGGGAAAGCAAAGGAGCTTTGGGGTAGACCATGGGTTTGTGCCTTGGCTGGGCTGAAATGTGCCTTAATTGAACAAAATGTGCCTTGACTGGGCTGAAATGTCCCTTAATTGGGATGAAATGTCCCTTAATTGAGCTGAAATGTGCCTTAACTGGACTGAAATGTTCCTTAATTGAACAAAATGTGCCTTTGCTGGGCTGAAATGTGCTTTAATTGATCTAAAATGTGCCTTTATTTCACAGCCTGTGATGACTCTTCAAAAGGTTGGGGAGGGGGGGAAGGATTTAACTCCTTGCATGAGCAGCCAGGCTGATTTCAGTGGCCAAAACCCTTTGAAATGTGCAGTTCAAGCCCCTTTCAGAGCCTATTTTTGGGACCTGCTGGTGTTTCAGAGGGTGCTCCCATAAATCATGGACATCACCACGACCACACCTTGGGACACTGACAGCAAATAAAGGGGAGAGACTCAGGCTGGGATCCACCTTCCCCTCCCTGCTTTGTTTTTAAAGCTCTTGGTTTGAAAAAAAACCCCTTGATGCCAAGAAGATCCTCAAAGTGAGGCCACCCCACACCTCCCAGAGGAGCTGCTTTGGGTCACCACGTTGGAGCCCTTTGGTTTCCTGCTTCTGAAGGGATTTGTACATAAGATTGATGGACTCCAGGCTGGGCACTGAGGCGTTGGCACAGGTCAGGCTGACACAGGAGCTCTGGAGCTTCCCTGACAAAGGGTGAGGAGGGACTTGCCAAGTGCTGCTGCAGCCTTGACAGCACCATTTTAACACTTCATCCTGCAAACAGTGGAATGTGTATGGATCAAGGTTGTAAAAAAACCCTGAAAACCCCCAAAAAACCTCACTGAGAGGAAGACTCAGCTCGATGGTCCCTGGAGCTGGTGCACCTGTGGTGTCTTGTGGGATTCTGTTGCACTCCTTGGCCTTAAATGTCTCATTTGGTCTGGTTTTTTTTTTTTTATAAAGCAAAGAAAATGTGCTCTTCACTTGGGCTGTGTCTTATATTCATGCTTACAGCAGTTTGGGGAGAGCAGAGGGGGCTGTGCAAGGGGCTGCTGGTTGCTGCTCTCCCTGCAGCGTGTGGATAGAGAGATTTTGGTTTATTTTGGTTCATTTTGGTGCATTTGGCAGCAGTTGCTCGTGCCCAGGGGGGCTGGGATGTGGGTGCCAAGAAAGGAGCCTCTTTGCATCCAGGGAAACCAGGACCTTCCCTGAGGAGCTCTAGAAAAACAGCCTGGAGGGAGAATTTCCAGCTTGATCCCTGAGGTGCAGAGCTGGGAAATTCAAGGGTTGCTCTGGAGCAGCTGAAGGGGGGGCAGGAATCTGCTGGGGGAGGGAGGATGGTTCTGTCCTGGACCCTGTGACTTGAAGGAGCAGTTTCACACTTTAATTTCACTCCAGAACTCAGGTGATAACTTGCAGGGCTCCATCCCCTGCAGAGGCCACCAGGGAGGTGGCCCTGGGTGGGTTTTTCTCCCCAGTGCTCCCAGCTCCCTGTGGGGGAAGATGGTGTTTGGTGTGAAGGGTTTGCATTAACTCCTCCTGGTTTTTTCCCCTAAGTTTGGTCTGTTTTGGACTCATGATTCTTCTCTAGAAGAGAAGAGACTGAGCCTGTTCCTTGTGTGGCCTCCTGCATGTTCTGCCCAATTTTGTGGAGAGAAGCTCAAGTGCAACGTGGCCAGACAACCTTTGGCAGCAGTTGTGCAAGAGATGGTGCTTCCTGGAAGGGTTTTAGAGCCATGGACAGGTAAAAATTGGAACCCAGGAGGTTCTGTCTGAGCAGGAGGAGAAACTTGTTTGGTGTGAGGGTGTTGGAGCCTGGCCCAGGCTGCCCAGAGAGGTTGTGGGGTCTCCTGCTCTGGAGAGATTCCTGGGCATGATCCTGGGCCCCCTGCTCTGGGGGAGCTGCTGGAGCAGGGGGGTTGCACCAGGTGATCTCCAGAGGTCCCTTCCAACATTGCTGGGATTCTCTTGGGTGGGGAGGGTCTCTAAGGAGATGTTTCTGTGTCTGGAGCCCTTGAACCAGCTGGTTGGGACCCCAGGGAGGTGGAGCAAAGGCCTCCAGCAGCAGCAGCTTGTGGTCAAGCTCTGTCAGCCTGTGCAGGGAGGTGACAGTGTCACTGCTGGCTCTGTCCCCACCTGCTCCTGAGCTGCCCTGTGAGGCTGGGCCACATCTTTCTACCTTCTACCTGTCCTTCCTCTTGTAATTTCTCCAGTGCTTTCCTGGAAGGGGTTGGTCTTCCCTTGGCATTTCCTCGAGCAGCTGGAGTGACCAAGTGCCAGTCGTGCCAGACATGTCACACCCCTGGGGAAAGGCTGTTCCTGGAGCCTCTGGGTCCAGCCCAGGAGCTCATCCCTGCCCTAAATTTCCTTGTGTTGGTGTCTCCCAAGCAGCTCATGGCAATTTCTGGGTAGATTTAGAGCCCTCGTGTTTGAAGCACTGCAGCAGTTGGTGTGTGGTTGGTGCCAGTGCTGAGCTCAGCACTGATCCTGCCCCTTCCCCGGGGGGATCCTTGTGTTTCATGCTCACAGCTGCTCATGGGGTGAGTCCTCAGGGGTTTCTTCTCTGTCTGCTGAAGGTCGTGTTGGCTGGAGATGTGGTTTTGGCTCTGAGCATTGGTGCTGAGTGACCTGGGTGCCCCAGTGGGGCTCTTCCCAAGAGGAGGGCCCTTCACCTGGCTCTCAACAGGCTCTTCTTGCCCAGGTACTGCCCTTGGGGAGCCTGACTCAGCAGCTTTCAGTTCCTGCAGACACTGTTTGGTTTTCTTGGGCTTGGTTTTGGCAGGAGACTCTCCAGAGTCCTCACTGTGCTGGGGAAGGGGCCACTCTTCAGTTCAGGGACTCCAGGAGGATCCAACGTGGCAAGCAGGAGATTCCCTGGGTTAGGGAAGATCAGGAGCTCTGCAGGGAATGGCTGCAGGAGCTGTGAGTTCAATCATTTGAGTTTTGAGTTAAAAAATCCATCTTCCCCATCCACACCCTGACCAGTGTGGCTTAGAAGTTAGAAAGCAGATGGGTTGACCCTAATTCTTTGGTCTCTAGCAGTAACTGGGGAGCTGGGGCTTCCCAAGGTGGGATGTTAAATACCCAGAGCCACCACTTCTCTCCTTGGGGTTTTGCTCTTTCCAAGCAGTCCTGCAGCCTGGGCTGCTCTCCAGCAGGGCTGAGCTGTGATACAGGAGGTTGGAGCCAGGTGGGGTTTGTCTCTTAAGCCTGAGGAACAAGTGACAGGACAAGAGGAACAGCCTCAAGTTGCCCCAGGGGAGGTTGAGGTTGGAGCTGAGGAACAATTTGTTGCTGTTTGGGGTTGTTGTGGCTGTGCCAGGCTGGGCAGGGCAGTGGTGGAGTCCCCATCCCTGGAGGGGTTTCCAAGGCGTGGAGATGTGGTGCTGAGGGCCAGGGGTTAGTGGTGCTCTGGTGGAATGGTTGGATATAAGATCTTAAAGGTCTCTTCCAACCAAAATGATTCTGATTCAATAACAAAAGCTAAACCAGGAGCTGCTGTTGGAGGAAAAAAGACCAGGGGACACTTTTACCATCTGGGCAGCCCCTGCAGAGCCCAAGTGCCACCAGGTTTTGCTTTTAAAGGCCACAAGAAGGGAGCCGGGGCCAGGTCACAAGTAGCGGTGGGGAGATTGAGATGAGACGTTAGGAAGAAGTTGTTGCCCAGGAGGGTGGGGAGACACTGGCCCAGGTTGCCCAGAGAGGTGCTGGAAGCCCCATCCCTGGACATTTGGAAGGCCAGGCTGGCTGGGGCTGTGAGCAACTGATGGAGTGGGAGGTGTCCCTGCCCATGGCAGGGGGGTTGGGACTGGATGATCTTTGAGGTCCCTTCCAACCCTGGCCATTCTATGACCTATGCCAGGCTGGTGCAGGAGCTGCGGGTGGTGCTGGCAGCCCAGGGCTCCGGCGGGGGGCAGCAGCGAACCGGCTTCTCCAGGGGACTTGGAGCCACCTCCAGGGGCGTGGAAAGACGAAGGGACCTTCCTCACCCTCCAGCACGACCCTCCCGGCTCTGCTGGGCAGGGAAACATCTGCCGGGAGTCCAGGCAGGGCTGGATCTGTGGGGTTTGGTTGTGGTGCTCAGTGTTTCCCTGCAGTGGTCACAAGGACAAGGTCATGGTCTCCAGTTCCTCAGGTTGAGTAGGACTTTGCATCCCTCCATTGCTCAGGTCAGAGCTGTCCTGCCCTGGAGTGATTTATTCCAGGGGAAACGGCCTTTTGGAATCCAAAGGGTGTTTTGGAGTCACCTTGGCCCGGGGTAAGTCGGTGGCAGCTGGGTGGTTGCAGAGGACAAGGCCAGCAGGAGAAACACCTTCTGTTCCGCTGCTGGAGGGGTTGAAGTCCAGGGGTAGAGCCCAACGTGCTCACGACCAACCACAGCCCCGGGCACTCCCCCGCCCTGGGGCTGCAGCGATGGCCCCTTCTCCTCTTTGCCTTTTCCCCTCACCTGCCTCTGCACCCCAAAAACTTCTCCCCCAGCTTCTTCTGGGGATCTTGACTCTGTCTTGACCCTGCCACCAGCAGTGACACCGACCAGGTCTAAGCACAGATGGACAAACGTGTGTGAGGTGAACTGTGAGGTGGTTGTACCCCTGGGCTGGGCTCTGGGAGGTCACACCTTGAATCCTGGGATCAGGTTTGGGCCCCTCACTCCAACAAGGACCTTGAGGGGCTGGAGGGGGGCCAGAGAAGGGCAACGGAGCTGGGGAAGGGTCTAGAGCAGGAGTGTGGTGAGGAGCAGCTGAGGGAGCTGGGGGGGTTGAGCCTGGAGCAAAGGAGGCTCAGGGGAGACCTTCTGGCTCTGCACAACTCCCTGAGAGGAGGTGGTGGTGAGACGGGGGCTGAGATCTGTTGTCCCCAAGTGACAGGACAAGAGGAAAGGGTCTCAAGTTGCCCCAGGGGAGGTTGAGGGTGGAGCTGAGGAACAATTTGTTGGTGTTTGGGGTTGTTGTGGCTGTGCCAGGCTGGGCAGGGCAGTGGTGGAGTCCCCATCCCTGGAGGGGTTTCCAAGGGGTGGAGATGTGGTGCTGAGGGCCAGGGGTTAGTGGTGCCCTGGCAGGGATGGGCACCCAAGCAGGTTTTTCAGCCCACTCTGGTAGAAAGGTTTTGAGGAGAGAGGCCAGTAGAGCAGCTGGGATCAGGGGTGGCCTGGCAGGAGCTTGGGTTTTCGTGACACTTTCCTCGTTGGCTTGTCATAAAGCAGACCTGGGGCAAGGGTGGCTCCTGGGGCAGTCACGCACCCGCTGCTACGTGGAGGGTGGAGCCTTGGCCATCCCTGAGTGTCTAAGCTGGGCATGGAGGGCATTTACCAGCTCTCCAACCACCTCTCCTCAGCTGGGGAGAGACCCTCAGTGCAAAGCAGACCCCAGAAGGAGTTAGAGATGGTTGCAGAGAGCACAACCCCCAACCCCTGCCCCCCAGCACCCTCCCAGCTCCCCTGGATCCCACCTGGAGGAGGAACCACTCACTCCACCTGGAAATAGGCCACTTTTTATTTATTATTTAACGTTGCACTGCAGCTTGAACAAAGAAAGGACCATGCAGAGTAATGCCCCTTGCTCAGCAGAGAACACAGCGATGCCTGGAGGGGGGTCAGCAGGAGAGAGGCTCTTGGAGAAGAGGCAGGAGACACCCCCAGCAAGGGCAGCACCCCCAGAGACCCCCCTCAGCCTCTCCCTTGCCTCAACCACAGCCCCTCCAGCCTTCCCGTGCTGCAGGGAGTGGGGCAACCTCTCCAGCTGTGATGGGAGCCCAGGGGGGGCTCAGCCTGTTCCACTTCTGGCAAGCACAGAAGCAGAGTCTGTCTGCAAGAGCTTTTTCTTTTTCAGACTGGTGTTTCCCATCCCAAAGAGGCAGGAGATTCTTTTTAACAAAATAACCTGGTGGTTGTTTTCAGAGGAGAGCAGGAAAGTCAAGGAGAAGGGAGCAAAACCTGCTGCCAAACTGAACCAGCCCAGAGTGGACGTGCAGCTCTGAAGAGGCAGGAGATGAAGCTAAAGGGACACACCAAGGACATGGCCAAACCCCCCCAGCCTGGCTCTGGTACCTCCAACACTTTCTTCTCTCCTAAGTGCTGTTTGGGAAGTGTCAAAGATGGCTCTGACTGAGCTCCTGTGGCCTTGCACTCTGCTCAGCACGGGACAACTGAGGAGGACTCCATGAAGCTGCCTCAGAGTAAGCTCAGGGGGTGCTGGAAGGGTTTGGTTGCCCAGGGGAGGGGTATCTGGCAATGCATATCCTGCCCTGGGCAATGGGCTGAATGAAAAGGGGGGGGGATCAATTGAATTTAGCCTTTGAAAAGTCCATTTCTGGATGTTGTTCCATGAACCTGCAAGGAAAACAAAGAGAAAAGAATCATAGAATAGGATAAAGGGATGGGATGGGTGGGAAGGGACCTTTCAAGGTCATCTCATCCCCTGCAGGGACATCTGCAACTAGAGCAGGCTGCTCAGAGCCCCAACCAACCTCCCCTGCAATGGGTCTACCACCTCTCTGGGCAACCTGGGACAACCTCTCACCTCCCTCAGCACCAACAATTTCTTCCATCTTGTCTAAATCTCCTTCTTTTAGTTTAACCTCTTTGTCCTGTCCCAACAGGCCCTGCTCAAAACTCTGTCCCCATCTTTCTGACAGGCCCCTTGAAGTCCTGCAAGGCCACCAGAAGGTCTCCCTGGAGCCTTCTCTTCTCCAACAGCCCCAGGAGCTCAGGTAGGAGTCACAGAGCAGCTGTTTGGGGGGTTCAGGCACCCCCATTTCCTGCTTCCTCCCCAGCAGGGACTCTTGTTGAGCTCCCTGGGACTCTCCCACACCACAAACCCTTCTCCCTGGGGTCAGGGCTATTGGGAAACCTCCCAGGCACCGAGGGCAGCAAGTGCAGACACTAAGGAGTTATTAATTATCAAACACACACCCTTTAACTCTCAGCTGGACACGTAGCAGCTCTGACACTAATTGTGGGGCAGAGGAGAGATGGGGAGGGCAGATTATGAGTTAAGCTCCAGCTTGTTGGCTTCAGCATTACTGGGGACGTGGGGAAAGTCTCCAGTGCTGTGACAGTAGAAAAACTCCTGAGGGACGTGGCCAGAGAAGGTGCAACCTGATTTCAGAAGGAGCACAAGCCCAGCAGACAGGAGTGTTTGGCCTCAGGTTGCCACATCAGGCAGTTCTGAGAAGCACAGGCTGTGCTGGGGGTGACCAGCACACCCAGTAGCTCCCAGTTTCCTTCTCTGCCCCAAGGAGTCCATGTGGAGGAGTCACAAAGCCCGAGTAAGGGCAGGTCTCTGTCTCTCTCCATGCTCTCATCTCATGGTCTCCCCTGAAGAGCCACCACAGCCTTTCCACTTCCATGGAAACGTGTTGGGGGGCCAGTGTCCTTGTGCAGCAGCCAGGATGGCTTTGCTGGCAGGGATCAGGACCCACCAGGGTGTCACCGAGTCTACTTTGGCCTGAGCAAAGTCTAAACTTCCCATCCATCCTTCACCAGCCAAACTGGCAGAGCCCTCAATGAGTGACCTTCCAACGAGGTGTCCTGGATGTGGACTTCCCAGGAGAGGGCGACCTCCTGTTCTACTAACAGCCAACAGGCACTAAGGACACCTGGTCTCAGCATGGTGGGGGTTGGAAGGAGCTCTGGAGATGCTCTGGTGCAACCCCCCTGCTCCAGCAGCTCCCCCAGAGCAGGGGACCCAGCAGCGTGTCCAGGCCCCTTTGGAATCTCTCTAGACAAGGAGACTCCACAACCTCTCTGGGCAGCCTGGGCCAGGCTCCAACACCCTCACCCCAAACAACTTTCTCCTCCTGGGTTCCAGTTGGTGCCCAGTGCCCCTTGTCCTGTCCCTGGGCACCACTGACAAGAGTCTGGCCCCAGCCTCTTGCCCCCACCCTTTAGCTCTTGCTCAGCATTGATCAGATCCCCTCTGAGGCTTCTCTTGTGCAGCTCAGCAGCCCCAGGGCTCTCAGCCTGTCCTGGGCACAGAGATGCTCCATCCCCTCAGCATCTTCCCAGCCTCCCCTGGACTCTCTCCAGCAGCTCCTTGTCTCTCTTGACCTGGGGAGCCCAGCACTGGACACAACACTCCAGATGTGGCCTGACTGGGGCAGAGCAGAGGGGCAGGAGAACCTCCCTTGCCCTACTGCCCACACTCTTCTTCATGCACCCCAGGAGCCCATTGGTCTCTTGGCTGCAAGGTCATGCTGCTGTCTCATGGTAAACTTGTCCCCCAGCACTCCCAGGTCCTTCTCTGCAGAGCTGCTTCCCAGCAGCTCTCCCCTCCCCTGTAGTGGTGCAGGGGGTTATTTCTCCCCAGGTTCAGGACCCTACACCTGCCCTTGTTGAACCTCAAGAGGTTCCTCAAGCTTCAGCCACTCCAGATAAGCCAAGGAAGAAGGAGCCAACCCTGAGATAAGATGTGGGTTTGCCCTTGCTGAGGAAGCTGCATGACCCAGGATTGCCCCCACACCTTCCCCAACAGCCTTGGGAGCTCCAGGAGCAATTTCCCAGAGGGCAATAAAGCCATAAAAGTGCTGCTGGCTTGGAGACAGCTGTCTGGTGGCAGGTGTGCAGGGAGGGGTGTTATCTGGGCTACCGAGGGGAGGGAGATTAGAAAACAATCAGAACCATGGTAAAGTTCAGCAGAGATGGCACCTCCAGTCCCCACCATGCTTTCTGGACTTGAACTCAGCAGATAAAGCTCATTCCAGTGCCAGGCATTGCCTGTTGTGCTCAGGGTTGCCCGTTATGCTCCCTGGGGGTTGGCCAACAAGCCAGTGCCTGTGGCTCTGCAGGTGTGGACACAGGCAGGATGAGGTCCAGCCTGGTTCCTGCTCTATTTGTGGCCAAGAGGAAGAGGAGAAGGGTGTGGGGAAGTTAAAAAACCCCTAATGAATGAGGTGTACATACTTTTTCAAAATGTCCTGCTTCTTCTGCTCATCAGAGGTGGGCAGGCCCATGGATTTCTGTCTCTGGTCATACATCATCTTCTCCACCATGCTGCGAGTTTCACTGTCCAGGTCTGACAGCTAAAAACAAGCACAAGACACACTCTGAGCAACCTGATCCAGTGGGAGGTGTCCCTGGGTTGGAACTAGATGATCTTTAAGGTCCCTTCCAACCCTGACAATTCTGTGATTTGCAGCACTACTCCCAGGGCTGGTTTTACACTGGTGAAAAAACAAGTGGAGTGTGAGCAGGTTATGAGAAAGCTCCACTCAGTAAATCAGGGGGTTTTTGTACCTTTGAGTTCTCTGGATTAATTTTCTTGGTGTTGATCTCAGGGTCTGTGGAGACCAGCTTGTTCCACCATTCCATCTTGTTGATCTGAAGGATAAGAAGTGAAAATATTTTATTGTTCCTGGACTTCCCTCTAGGAATTTTATGTTTCAGTCACCAGAAGAAGCTGCTGGAATCAGGCAATCTTGTAATCATCAGTAAAATCTGAGCAGAGATAACAGGTCCTGCTTTCATTCCAAACCACTTTAGGCAGCTGGGAAATCCCATGTTAGAGGTCACATTTGCCATGACATAAATGGGGTTACAAACAACCTGCAGAGGCCCAGGAGGGACACAATGAGCAATAAGGGGTGTCCCTGGATTTCTGTGTCACTAACACATCAAAATATGGCATTATCTCAAAGCTGTGGAGATGTGGTGCTGAGGGCCAGGGGTTAGTGGTGCCCTGGCAGTGCTGGGGGAATGGTTGGACTCAATTTGCTTAAAAGTCTCCTCCAACCAGAACAATTCTGTGACTCTCTAAGATGACACGACATCAAAGCTGACAGAGCCCAGGGCTCCCTCAAGTCCTGCCGGATTTATTCCAGCAGGGCAGAGGCAAACAGCCCTGAACCCTCCCCAATTCATTCTCCTTTACCTTCTCCAGGTGCACAGTGACTGTTTTGCCATCCTCAATCAGCCAGGAGCTCTCCTCCACCTTCACCTCATTGAAGAGCTCCCCATCGATGAGAGGTGAGTGGCCCTTCAGGCCCACCCTGAGGCGGCGTCTCTGGATATCCACCACCACATCCCTGCCCTTCAGCCTGAAGTTCACCTGGAAAGGCACAGCCAGCTGGGCCAGAAAAGAGCAGAGATGAGGAGCTGAGCAGCAAAACCTTTCCTTACCCTCCTGTGCTGCTGTTCTAGGACTTTCTGCCTCCATTTCACCCCGCTCACAATATTTTCCTTAGGGAAGGAAAATCCTGAGTGAGCAGGAGGTGAAAGGATAAAAGTTTGGCAGCAGGATGGTCACTATAGAAAGGGAAGCAAGATATTAAGGTCTGGTTAAAACCAGACTAAGGTCTGGCAAAGTTAATTGCAGCTCTTGGGAGTTTTATTCAGTCCCAGCTATTGAAATGCTGCTGTTGAGCACAATTAACAACCTTCCTCCCTGTATCTCTTCCCCTTTGCTGTATCTTCCTGCCAGCAGCTGCTCAGACCCCTCTGATCCATACTCACATCCAGCTCAGAGAGAGTCTGTGTCCATCTGTAGTTTGGAAGGTCAGCTCCATTGCCAGAGTTGGGTTTTAGTTTTCCTTTGTCCTTCTCATCCTCCTCTTCATCATCTGTTTCCTGAGTGACCAATTGGAAGTGTAAAGAATGAGGATTTTCAAGGTTCCCTTGTAACAGGTGTTGGGGTTTATAAGAGTTTCAGGTCAGGTGCATGTATTTGATATTCATATAAATTTAGCCCAAAATATGAGTCTGTTAAAATAGAATTACAAGGGAAAAAAGCCCCAACCCCCCATATTGAAGCCTTTGGGAATGAATGTGGACTCTTAAAGCCAGGCAGACACTCCCTCACACTCACAGCAATTCTCAGGGTTGTCCACAAATATATTTCCCTCAACTTATAATAAAGTCCTGAGAGGGGCTTTACCTGTTTGTTAGAATCTGAAGATTCACCTTCATCCCCCGAGGGTTTCCCTGGGACACTGTTTGTCTGTCCTTGGGCCTCTTTCTTCTGTTTCAAAAGAGAACAAACAGGCTCAGAAAAGTGCTGGCACTTTGTGCTACTGACACCAGGTGGCCTCAGCCTCTCCAGCTGGAAGGAAAGAGCAGGGCTGGGAGCTGAGGGGGAATTTTCAGCCTTTAGAATCATAATCATGATGGTTGGAAAGGACCTCTAGGATCATCCAGTCCAACCTTCATCCCAACATCTCCCTGACCATGGCCTCAAGTGCTGCATCTACTCATTTGTTGAACCCCTCCAGGGATGGTGACTCCAGCACCTCCCTGGGCAGCCTGTGCCAGTCCCTGACCACTCTCTCAGTAAAGAACTTCTTCCTAATGTCCAATTTGAACCTCCCCTGAGCAACTTGAGGCCATTTCCTCTCATCCTCTCAGTGATTTGGGAGAAGAGCCCAACCCCAGCCTCACCCAACCTCCTTTGAGGTAGTTGTAGAGAGCAATGAGGTCTCCTCTCAGCCTAGCATTGGAGTAAAGTGGTAACACCAAGGAGAAGACTCCCTTGGTCCTCACACCTTGATGGCTGGAGCAGAGGGTGTTGCTACAACCAGAGCTGAACCAGTTAGAGAGAAGCAACAGATGAGAGAAGAAGCAACAAGGAGCTGATCAGTTTGAAGAGAGTCCCTGCTGGGGGCACTTGCTGAGCTCTCTCTGNAAACATCCAGGACAGCTGGAAGAGCAGAGACACAATCCAAGAGTTTTTTACCTACTTCTGACCTTTCCCACCACTTGGCTTTTCCCCAGGAATTAGCTGGAGATTCAGTGTCATGATTTAGAGGAGAAATGTTTGAAAATCTCAGTGTTTTACACTTCAGGGCAAGCTCCTACCTAAATCTTTTGCTTCAAACCTCACTCCAGATTCTCCTGTTGTGGCTGGGAGAAGCAAACTCCAGGTCCCTGATGCCAAGGACCAAACTGCTGGGAGGGAAAGCTGAGCAGAGGGCAGGGAGCCAGAGCAATTGCCCCCTGGTCGATAGCACTGGCAGAGCTGTGCAGGGCAGCACGTATGAGAACTGGAGTCTGCTCCACACACCAGCACAGACAGAGCCAGAGAAAAGGGATCAGGGATTTCTCACACTGGGGGGGTCAGGTGCTGGTTTGTATCTATCACAGAAGCAGCTTTTTCTATTTTATTCCTGTTATGATGGTGTCAGAGTCATGTAGTGAACCCCTCTGCAGATCATAAAGGATTTTAGAATATCACCCAAAGCCATGAACATTTCCTTTGACAGATTCACTCCCAACAGCAGGAGCTCCAAAAGCACCACCTGAGGTGCTGCCCAGGGTTCTGCTCCCAGGGATTTGGGGAGATTTGCTCCCTAGCCTAAGAAAAATGAGAGTAGGCTTCATCTTTCCTGCTTTGAAACCCTCCTCTTTCCCACCCTCTTTGTTTTGAGACCAGACTATGTTACACACCGTGTGAGCAACCACCACCTGCCCCAACACCCCCCCCACAGCAGCCCAGGAAGGGCAGCAGCTGCTCCTGGTAAGTACAAACAAGAAACCTTCAGTTCATGCTTCGACTCTCCAGTTTTACTTCCCTACAGTGAAACCATTTCATTTTTGAGCTGCTGAGCTGGGAGAGGAACATCCACTGGGCAGGAGATGCTGAGGCTGCCAACGAGGCCACCCAGAGCCCTGGGGTCAGTGCCCTGCTCGCTCTGTTCCAGCACTGCAGACAAAGGTGCAGGCTGAGCAGGGCTCTGGACTTTGGGCTTTTTCAGTGATGAACAAACAAGGTAACCCGGGGTTATCAGCCCTGCAGTGTCTGTCCCCGGGCAGCCAGGGTGTCTGCCAGCTCTGCTTTCCAAACAAGCCTTTACCCTCCAGGGTTGGTACCACTCGAAGCAGCAGCTGCTGGAGCCTCCCCTCAGAGAAGGGCAGCTCCTCCCTGCAGGGCTCCAGGGATGGATTGTGTAAAGTCATGGGATGGGTTGGGTGGGAAAGGACCTCCAAAGGTCATCTAGTCCAACTTCTCTACAGCAGGGACATCTCTCCCTAGGGCAGGTTGCTCAGAGCCCCATCAAGCCTGACCTTGAAGGACTCCAGGGATGGGGCCTCCACCACCTCTCTGGGCAGCTCATTCCACTGATCAATCACTCTCATATTAAAGAACTTTCTTCCTAATATCCAACCTAAATCTGCCCTTTTCTAGCTTAAAACCACCACCCCTCATCCTGTCACTACAAACCCTCATGAATAGTTCTTTTCCTGCCTTCTTACAGGCCCCTTTCAGCTACTGGAAGGTCACAATAAGGTCCCCCTGGAGCCTTCTCTTCAGCACCACGGGCTGCTCCCCCCCAAGGGCACTGTGATGCTCTGAGTTTTCAGGCAGGGCACAGACAAGGGTGGTGTGTGAGGTAGGAGATATAAAAGTGAGAGGATTTGGGTTTTTTTACCTTCTCTGCTACTCCATCTTCCCCTCCAGTGAAGAAATCTGTTTTCCGCCTCAGGAAACTGAAGAAGGTGTTCACGAGCTGGGGGGGGAAATGGGGAAAGGGGGGGGAGGAAAAAGAGCCATGAGCCAAGACCCCTCTGAGCCACTTCATCTCTCAATGAGCCAAGACCCCCCTGAGCCACCTCCCATCTCCTGAGCAGCCTTTTCCATTTATACTCCCCCTCTGTGTCTGTGCTGGGGTCATATTGAAACCAGCCCTGTGATCATTTCCCAGAGAAAACACCCCATAGGTTTTGTGGAGATGCAGCTCCTGGATTCCCAGTTTTCAGAGGAGGCATTGGTGTGGTTTCCATGGAGAAAGGACAAGCAGTTACCCTCAGGTCAGTCTTGGGTGTACCTCAAGCTGCCAGACATCACTTTTGGCAGCCCCAAACAGCCCTGTGGGAATCCACACTCACAGCAGACTTGATTTCTGTATATTCTTTATATGTATTTCTTTATATTCTTTATAGTTTTATGTCCTTATTTCCCAGGAATTCCATCGTGTCATTGGAAGGTGGGAAGTGTGAGGGGTGGCAGCAGAGCCCTGAGCATGAGGACAGGAACCGTGTTCACAGGTAAGCACACTTCATGGGATCATAGAATAGTTTGGGTGGGAAGGGATCTTTAAAGGTCACCTCATCCCCTGCAGGGAGCAGGGACATCTGCAACTAGAGCAGGTTACTCAGAGCCCTGGCCAACCTCCCCTTCAATGGTGCCAGGGATGGGGCAGCCACCACCTCTCTGGGCAACCTGGCACAGGCTCTCACCACCCTCAGCACCAACAATCTCTTCCTTCTCTCTACTCTAAATCTCCCTCTTTTAGTTTCAAACCATCCCCCCTTGTCCTGTCCCAACAGACCCTGCTCAAACCCCTGTCCCCATCTTTCTGACAGGCCCCTTGAAGTCCTGCAAGGCCCCAAGAAGGTCTCCCTGGAGCCTTCTCTTCTCCAGGCTGAACAAGCCCAACTCTCCCAGCAGAGGGGTTCCAGCCCTCCCAGCAGCGGCACCAGCCTGACCGGGGGTGGGGGCCTGCAAGTGGGAAGCCCAGAGGTGGTGGGAGGCGGGGGAGCAAAGCCATGGTGAGGGGCTCATCTCACTAATTAATTAGGGCATCCTCCGTGCTCCCGAGCCCTGCGCAGGCCGGTACCGTTATCTCTGGCAGGCGGGGGGGGGGCGGACACGTGCCGCATCAGCACCTCCCAGGGCGTGAATCGGGCCTCCCGCACCTCCACTGGCTCTTCCCGGGCCCACCCCGCGCCCCTCCCCGGCCCGGGAACCGGGAAAATCTTCCACCGCCGCATCCCACACCCTGACCGGTGGCCCGGGCCCGGTCCCGGCGGCGCTACCTCGCGCACGCCGCCCTGGTGCTGCTGGGCCATGGCGAGCAGCATGCCATCGAACCGATCCTCCTGCTCCGCCGCCTCCTCCGCGCTCAGCCCCATCCTGCCCGCCCGCAGCTGCCGCCGCCGCACCGGCCGCCTCAGCCCCTCACGCCGGCACCCGGAACCGGAAGCGGCGCCAACGGAAGTAACGCGAGCGCCTCTCGGCTCCCCCTCGGGCCAATCCCAGCGCTAGCCCGAGTCGCTCTCTTCGCTGATTGGTCGAGGAAGCTGTCAATCACGCCGAGAGGAGGCGGGAAGAGAGGCGCGCGGCGCGGTTGCCATAGCGACGGGCGGGACCGGGGCCTTCCAGAAAGCTCGGGCAGGGCCGCGACCCCCGGGGCAGGGGAAGGGGTGGGGCCGGGGGTCACAGGCCTTGTCCTGCCTCGGGGGTGGGAAGCGACTCCCGGAGCAGTCTTGGTGGCTGCTCTGGCTCCCTCAGTGTGTCCAGACCAGGGCCTGGGTCTGGTCTTTCCTCCAATAGAGGAAATTATCGCAATCCCCGGGACTGGGGGTTTCTGCTTTGGCACCACAGGAGCCCCTCACCTGCCACCAGTGCCTGGAACCAGCGATTCGAAGCCAGGGATTGTTTGGGTTGGAAAAGGCCTTGGAGATCAGGGAGTTCAACCATTCCCCCAGCACTGCCAGGGCACCACTAACTCCTGTCCCTCAGCACCACATCTCCACGCCTTGGAAACCCCTCCAGAGATGGGGACTCCACCACTGCCCTGCCCAGCCTGGCACAGCCACAACAACCCCAAACACCAACAAATTGTTCCTCAGCTCCAACCTCAACCTCCCCTGGGGCAACTTGAGGCTGTTTCTTCTTGTCCTGTTACTTGGGGACAAGAGATCTCAGCCCCCATCTCACCACAACCTCCTTGCAGGGAGTTGTGCAGAGCCAGAAGGTCTCCCCTGAGCCTCCTTTGCTCCAGGCTCAACCCCCCCAGCTCCCTCAGCTGCTCCTCACCACACTCCTGCTCTAGACCCTTCCCCAGCTTCGTTGCCCTTCTCTGGCCACGCTCCAGCCCCTCAAGGTCCTTCTTGGAGTGAGGGGCCCAAACCTGATGCCAGGATTCAAGGTATGAACTCACCAGAAGCTCCTCAATTAATTTCTGCTAGTCAACAGACGAAAATCCCTGATAATTTCAGGTGAGAATCACCATTTGCCCTCCCTCTGCCCTGAATTCCCTCAGAGGGACACAATCCAAGGTCCCTGGTCCTGCACACCCCTGCCCGTGGGTCCCTGGGTGTCTCTCCCCTCGGCAAGGTTAAGCAAACACCTTTTGATAACAGCACTTCCAGGTTGTCCCTGCCAAGGCCGTTGGTGGCAGGGCCCAGACGAGTGCCCGGCGTGTGTGTGAACCTGCCGGCAGTGACACCTGCCCCTGCCCGCGGGGCCTTGGTGCCAGGGTACAGCCTGGCTAATGACCCTGTTTATCCGGGCTGGGGTGATGCTGATAAGGCCGCCCCACCCTCTGCACCCCCCTTTCCCTCCCTGCTGCTTCATTGATGTCCCCCCCCCCTCCTCTCCCTGCTGCTCCATTGAGAAAACGTCCCCTCGGTGCCAGGAGGGCTCTTTGCCAGGGCCAATCAGCCCCGGGCTGGGTGGGTTTGGGTGTTTGTTTTTTTTAATCACAGCACGGTCAAGGCTGTCAAGGGGTGTTTCACCAGCCAACAGCCTTATAAGAGCAGCTCTGGGCTGGCAGAGCTGGGAGAACCCTGTGTTGGAGCTTTGGGGAGGGACTGGACTTTTCTCTCCTGTTCCCTGCAGCAGGAACTGAGCTTCACCAAGGATCCTGGCCCAGCCATGAGCACCCGCAGCACGGACAGGGGCTGTGAGAGGTGCCAGTGCCACCACGGGGACAAGAGCACTGCCATCCTCTACAGCCTCCTCAGCCAGCAGCTCCCCCCGGGCCGGGGGTCCCCCAGCCCAGCCCAGGGTCACTGCCAGTGCCCCCGGCGCCGCCCCGTCCGCCTCCGCACCCCCCGGGCCACCTGCCAGGCTGCCTCCAACGTGCTGGTGAAAACCATCAGCTTCATGAAGAACCTCCCTGCCTTCCACCTGCTGCCCCGGGAGGATCAGCTCCTGCTGCTCGACAGCTGCTGGGTGCCCCTTTTCCTGCTGGGGCTGGTGCAGGAGATGGTGACCTTCGAGGTGATGGAGACCCCGGCCCCCAGCATGCTCAAGAAGATCCTCCTGGATGGGCAGAGCCAAGAGCAGGAGCCCGAGAGGGCACAGCCCACCCTGGCAGCTGTGCAGAGGCTGCAGTGCTGCCTCAACACCATCCAGAGCCTGGACCTGAGCCCCAAGGAATATGCCTACCTGAAAGGGGCCATTCTCTTCAACCCTGGTGAGTGCCCAGCCCTCGTGGCTCCTGTGCTGGTGGGGCAGAACATCCCAGAGGTGGTAGTGGCTGAACAGGCTCCTCTTGGCTTGGAGATGTTGGGTAGGGAGAAGAGCAGGGAGGGCTGGTGGCCTTAGTGGTGAGAGGCACCAAACACACTGGGAAGCAGGAAGGAGGGATGGTGCATGGAGTGGGGAAAGCCAGAGACCTTTGCCTGCCCTACAGATGATAAAAGACTCTGGGATTTATTTTGCAAAGCCTGAGATTGCCAGTTAGTTACTTCTCCTCCCTCAAACAGCGGCCCTGGAATAGCTGCATCTTGGTGGTGCTGTGTACATGGAACCACAGAATCACAGGATTGGGTTGGTTGGAAGAGACCCTTAAGATCATGGAGTCCAACCATGCCCCCAGCACTGCCAGGGCACCACTAACTCCTGTCCCTCAGCACCACATCTCCACACCTTGGAAACCTCTCCAGGGATGGGGACTCCACCACTGCCCTGCCCAGCCTGGCACAGCCACAACAACCCCAAACACCAACAAATTGTTCCTCAGCTCCAACCTCAACCTCCCCTGGGGCAACTTGAGGCCCTTTCCTCTTGTCCTGTCGCTTGGGGACAAGAGATCTCAGCCCCCATCTCACCACAACCTCCTTGCAGGGAGTTGTGCAGAGCCAGAAGGTCTCCCCTGGGCCTCCTTTGCTCCAGGCTCAACCCCCCCAGCTCCCTCAGCTGCTCCTCACCACACTCCTGCTCTGGACCCTTCCCCAGCATGGCCCCAAAGATCCCTCCTGAGAAATGGGGAAGGGTGGGAACGGGAGAACCTCGGGGCTGTTTCCCAGCCTCCCTCCTCACCGCCTGTCCCTCCTCTCCCTCCCCAGATGTCCCTGGGCTCAGGGTCTCCCCGTACATCTCCAGCCTGCAGCGGGAAGCCCAGCGAGCTCTCCAGGAGGTCCTGCAGCCCCTGCACCCCGGGGACCGGGGCCGCTTCGCCCGCATCTTGCTGATCACCTCCACCCTGAAGTCAATCCCCCCTGCCCTCATCACCAACCTCTTCTTCAGGCCTGTCATTGGTGACACAGACATCAGCGAGCTCCTGGTGGAGATGCTCTATGAGATCACGGGTGGGTGGCTGCCTCCTGGGGCACACGTGGCCTTCTGAGCAGCTCCCACTCAGCTGCCAGCCCCACCAGTGCCCCCCACGCCTCACGGGGCTGCAAAGTGACTCTGGGGAGTGAGGATTGAACCAGAGAAAGGCTCCAGACCCCCCTGGGTGTTTCCTCAGGGCTGGGGGCAGTGATTGAGCACAGGGAGAAACAGCTCCAGTTCAGCAGAAGTTTCCAGTGGCTCCTGCTCCACCTGTGCCAGGGAGTGAGGGTCAGGGTGAGGGGGTCTCTCCCCCCTCTTCACAGCCCCAACAGCTCATGAACAGGGCCCAGAGCAGGTCAGGTTAGAGCCCAGCCCCATTTTTGACTCAATCAGTCCTTGAAATCAGCGTGTGCTGTGCTGGTGACTCCAAGTGATGAGGTTTGTCTTCAGTTTCCAGCTGGTTCCTGCAGTGTTCAGACATGCTGAGGATCGTGTCTCCAGTGGGATTGCTCACTGAGCACAAACACCACAGAATCAGGTCTGGCTGAAGCTTTGCTCTGTCTGTTGTGCTTGAAATCTTAGAAGTATTCATGAAACCTCTTCCCCAAGAGGGGAAAAGCTGGAGTACTAAATCTTACAGGGGGTTCAGATCCACCCCTCTTATTTTCCTTAGATTCTATCTTTATTTCCTCATGCCACGACATACACCAGGACTGCTCATGGAGCAATCCAGTCATGGAATGGGTTGGGTTGGGCTGGAAAGGACCTTAAAGATCATCCAGTTCCAGCCAAAGAGCACCTGAACCTACCACCCATCCCCTTGGGCTGCGGCTTTACCTCTGTCTGTGCAGCCAGGAGTGACCCCTGAGCTGTGACCACTGTGGAGAGGAGCTGGAGCTGGTTTCGTGGTGGAACCAAACATCATGAGTGTACATGTCCCACGTCTCCAGAGCTTGTTCCTCCTGCCTGCAGCTCCTGCACTGAGGTAGATGTCAGTATTTTATAAGTGAACATATTAGTTTGTATATAAGATGCAGTAAATTATTTTTTTAATAAAATAATTTGGATTTTGGAAGGTGGTGGTGACTTTAGAGATGGTGTTACGTTTCTGGGGGGGGTAGAAAAGCCACCTAAGACAGAAATGCCATCCTGGGTGCTGTGTCCAACCCAGACAAGGTGAGGGGAGAGCCCCACAAAACCTCCTTGTGCCCCCTCCCCCCTGTTAGAAATGCCAGTGGGCCTGAGAAAGGGCTCCCAGTAGTGAAGCAGCAACTTATTCTTGCAGGAGGGGCTGTCCTAGCCCAGCCGGGTGCTCAGAGTTTTCAGCATTTTACCCCCTATTCCCATCCACAAAGTCCCTCCCTTGTTTCCCCATGAATTAGGGGCTTCCAATATTTACAGGCTCAACCCAGGCACCTCCTTCATAACATACATTTCATGTCTGGCAGGTTCCTGCTTCCCTGGGTGAAGAAAAGAATATTCCTGAGCTTCCTGAGCAAAATGCAGCATCCTCTAAGTTCCTATTGTTCATCTTACACAGCCCTTAACTGTTGCCCCTTTATTATCAACATATTTCAATTGGCAACTGAGCCCCTTTGTCCTTTATCCTCCTTTAGGCCCCAGTTTCCCACCACTTCAGGCATTTAATCTTTGGTAAATTATTCCTGATGAGGCAGCTTAAGTCTTTCATTGCTCACGTCAGTGTTAAAAGAAGATTATACTTATTCTACAGCTTGCAAATCAACATTGCTCAGCATTTCCTACACCCATGGAACCCCCTTGAATGTTGGCCAGCCAGGCGGGGGAGGAAGAGCAGCTCTGTCAGTCTGTCCTTCCACCTCTCCCTGCTGCTGCTGAGCCATGAGGGGAGGCTGCCAAGGTGATCTCAGCCCCGTGACTCCCCTTTTCCAGTGAGTCAGGGGATGATCCGGGCAGGCCCACGCCAGGGGCAGCCCTGAGCCACACACCCCGTGATGCAAGAGTGAGTCAGGGCACACGGGGTGCCCACAGCCAGGGCTGCCAGGGCTTCGACACAGGGGAGAGCCCCCAGTGCCTCCATCCTGCCACCAGGATGGCTCTGGGGTCACACAATCACAGAGTGTCAGGGGTTGGAAGGGCCCTCCGGAGATCATCCAGTCCAACCCCCCTGCCAGAGCAGGATCACCCAGAGCAGGTCACACAGGACCACGTCCAGGGGGGCTTAAACATCTCCAGAGAAGGAGACTCCACCACCTCCCTGGGCAGCCTGGGCCAGGCTCTGGCACCCTCACCAGGAAGAAGTTTCTTCTCCTATTGATGTGGAACCTCCTCTGGTCCAGCTTGCACCCATTGCCCCTTGTCCTGTCACTGGGTGTCCCTGAGCAGAGCCTGGCTCCATCCTCCTGACACTCTCCCTTTACAGATTTATAACCATTAATAAGGTCACCCCTCAGTCTCCTCCAGGCTAAAGAGCCCCAGCTCCCTCAGCCTTTCCTCAGCAGGGAGATGTTCCACTCCCTTCAGCATCTTTGTGGTCCCCTGTCTGGTGTGGCACCCACCCCATGAGGCAGGTCTGGCACCACAGGATCACCCCAGAGCTGAGACTTCACCAAGAGGGCAAAGCCAGACCCACTGGTACAAGGGTCTGGTGTTTTGCCAGTTACCCTGCACAGCACCAGGAATACACACACAGACAGCACCAAGAGACAGACAGAGATTTTATTTTCTATTTCTATAGAACACAAAATTGATGCTGTGTGGCCAGAAACAGAAGAAACAAATCCACTCACCACGGGTGATATATAAAAGAGAAAACAAGATGAACCAAAAACTCAATAATAGAAAGAAAAAGGAACCAGGCATCAAATTTGACAACGGACAGAGAAATTAACCACACCCCAATAGCACCAGGGCCATGCACAAACCACCCTGGAAATGCCAGAGAGATGCATCAGCAAAGCACTGGATACACCCAGCACCCCGACACCCCCAGGGCCTGTGACCCCCCTGGGGCCTGTCACAGAACCATAGAATTGTCAGGGTTGGAAGGGACCTTAAAGATCATCCCGTTCCAACCCCCTGCCATGGGCAGGGACACCTCCCACTACATCAGTTGCTCACAGCCGCAGCCAGCCTGGCCTTCCAAATGTCCAGGGATGGGGCTTCCAGCACCTCTCTGGGCAACCTGGGCCAGTGTCTCCCCCCCCTCCTGGGCAACACCTTCTTCCTAACGTCTCATCTCAATCTCCCCACCTCTAGTTTTGACCCATTCCCCCCAGTCCTACCACTACCCAACAGCCTCAAAAGTCCCTCCCCAGCTTTCTTGTAGCCCCTTCAGATCCTGGAAGGCCACCAGAAGGTCCCCTCAGAGCTTTCTCTTCTCCAGCCTGAACAACCCCAACTCTCTCAGTCTGTCCTTGTAGGAGAGGTGCTCCTAGGTGTGTATGGTCTGTACACAGGGCTTGTGACCCCCCC
>VYZX01000064.1:134990-149987 GCA_013401335.1 Brachypteracias leptosomus
CCCCGGACCCCCCAGGTCCCCCCTGGTCCCCTCCCGCCTGCAGCGCCCTCAGCGGCCACCAGGCGGCGCCCTCCCCGAGCTGCGGGCGCTGACGTCATCACCCCGTGACGCCGCCGCCGCCGTCCCGGCGGGGCAAGATGGCGGCGCCCAGCGGTACCGCCGGTAATGGCGACGTCGCCGCTCGCTACTGCCTGGTGAGCGGCATCCCGGCCGCGTTGCGCTCCGCCCAGCTCCGCGCATACTTCAGCCAGTTCGTAGAGACCGGCGGCTTCCTCTGCTTCCACTACCGGCACCGCCCCGAGCGCCCGCCGGCCACCGGCGGCGAGGAGGCCGCGGAACCGCCGCCGCGCACTTGCTCCTGCCTGGTGGCCGTGCAGCCCGGCCGCGCCCGCCGCTTCCTCCGCATGTACTCGGGCAAGCGCTGGGTCGGGCCCGGAGGGATCACGCTGCCCGGTCGCTGCTTCATCCGCAGGGTCCGCCTCGGCCCCGGGGCAGGTACGAACGGGCACCGGGAGAGGGGGGTTAGGGGAGGGGAACACGGGCCTCGCCTCCTCTCATGGGCTTGGAGGGGTCTGAAGGAGCCGTTGGGCACCAGATTCCAACTCCTGCGGGTCTCAGCCACCAACCTGAGGGCGCTGAGTGGTTCAAACCCCTCATGGGGTTTATTTAATGCCTTAAATGCGTTAGGAAGCAAGAAAATTCAAGGTCAGGCTTGATGGGGCTCTGAGAACCTGACCCAGTTTGAGATGTCTCTGCTTGTGTAGGGGGGTTGGACTAGATGCCCTTTGGAGATCCCTTCCAACCCAACCCATTCTATGATTCTAAGAGTTGTTTTTGGGTGTGCTCATCCCCCTCCTGCCCAGGAGGACCCAGATTTACCCCTTTGTGGCAGTATGTTCCCCCCCAAACCTCCAGCTTGTCTCTCCCAGGCATGAAGACGTTCTCCTCCAGTGGGGACAAGGTGTCTGCGGGTGACTCTGTCACAGAAGCAGACTTGAAACGGCTGCCAGAGCTCAACCCTCCTTCCTTCATGCCCTACGGGAACGTGGGCACCCCCTTGAAGGTGTTCCTGGAGCTGATCCGGGCCTGCAGGCTGCCCCCCTGGACCATCAAGAAGCTGCAGCTGGATTTCCCCAAGACAGGCTCATCCCGCAGGTATGGGAACGTGCCCTTTGAATACCAGGACTCTGAGACAGTTATAGAAGAAGAAAGAGTTTACACTGCTGCGGGGGATGAGATCACGGAGGGAGAGGGGCCCGTGGCAAGGCCTGAGGTGACTCATCCAGCCAGTGCTGAGGAAGAGGAGGAGGAGCAGGAGAAGGAGGAAGAGGAGTCGCACTCGGATGATGTGAGTGGATTTTTCTAGCACCATCCAAAGTTAATTCTTGCAGCTGTGAAGCCCATGAAATAGGCTGCCCAGAGAGGGGGTGGAGGCCCCATCCCTGGAGTCCTTCAAGGTCAGGCTTGATGGGGCTCTGAGCAGCCTGCCCTAGGTAGAGATGTCCCTGCTGGTGTAGGGAGGTTGGACCAATGACCTCTAGAGGTCCCTTCCAGCCTAAACCATTCTATGATATCACTCTCTCAGAGCTCATTTCTAATCTTTTAATTGTTCTGTATAAATCACTTCTCTAAAACTGGTGTTAAAATACCAGGTCTTGGTGCACAGCCCCTTGGCCTGGGAGCAGGGTGGGCATCAACACCTCTGGAACTGCTTGTCCAGGTTGAGGTGGTTGTAGGTAGGGGTTGAGTCCAGGGGGTTTGGTTGGGGTTGAGCCCAAAAAGGGTTTGGTTGGGGTTGAGCCCAAAGGGTTTGGTCGGGGTTGAACCCAAAGGGTTTGGTCCAGTGGAGTGAGCAGAGGAGGAGGCTGGAGGAGCAGGTCTCTGCTGTTGCTTCTAAACAAGGTGACAGGGATTTGTGAGCACGTTCCTGGGCTGGAAATGATGTATGGAGCTGTACAAGTGGCTGACCTTGGATGCTCCTCTGATTGAAGTTTAGTCATGCTGAGAAAAATGCCTTTTGTGACAAAGCCTCCTAGAAAACTGGGCTGGCCTGGCTCTCCAGAGCCTCCCTCACTCCTCCACGCCTGTCTGGCCTGTTCTCACCCAGCTCTGTCATTACAGAGGCAGCACAGTCCTGGGGCAAACCATTCCCCTTCTGTGCTCTCCCAGAATTAACTTGGGTGCCAAATTTTCACTGCAGTTTTCCCCCATTACCTCCCTTAGCAACAGGGGACACAGAGGGTGCTTTGTTCCCTCTTTTACAAACTTCTTAGTCAGGCTTTTCTTCTCCAGACTCAACAGCCTCCTCTGGCTGTTTCCTGGCTCTCCAGGCATTCTCTTGGCTGCTCCTTGCTTGGTTCATGTCTTTTTGGGAGGGCTCTGCCCAGAGCTGGGTGGGCAGCAGTGGAGCTGTGGGGCTGATGTGCCAGCAACCATCACAATCTCTTTAAGGATCAGCTGGAGTGGAATTAATTTGGTTGCTGGTGCTGACTGTAGGTGCAGCACACCTGCTCCTTACATGGGCATCTCGGCGTCCCGGAGCATGGAAACCTGCTGGGAAGTGGGTGTGATGTGGTATTTTCCAGCCCTTCTCTCTGCTGACTCTGGAGATGGCACCAGGCAGGGGAATGAGCTCATCAGGGCCGGTCGTGTTGGTGCCTGAGAGGAGCAGGTTGGGACCAGCTCTGTTGACAAAGCTCTTTCATAGGGAAGACGTCGTGATGGCCACAGGGGTCAGGGAGATGGAGAGGAGGCTGTGAGGTCCAGCAGCCTTCCAGGGGCTGAAGGGGGCCACAAGAAGGCTGAGGAGGGACTTTTCACAAAGACCTGCAGTGATAGGATGAGGGGTGATGGGTTCCAACTGGAAGAGGGGAGATTTAGATTGGAAATTAGAAGGAAATTCTTTACTCAGAAGGCGGGTTGTGGCTGCTCCATCCCTGGAGGTGTTCAAGACCGGGTTGGATGAGGGCTAGTGGGAGGTGTCCCTGCTGTGGTGGGGGGGTTGGAACGAGATGATCTTTGAGGTTCCTTCCAACCCAACCCATTCTCTGATCAATCAGCCCCTTTCACTGGTTCCTTTGCAGGACAACGACACGTGTGAGGAGTGGGAGAGGCACGAGGCCCTGCACGAGGACGTGACCAAGCAGGAGCGGGTGGGGGAGCGGCTCTTCGAGGAGGAGATCGAGCTCAAGTGGGAGAAGGGTGGCTCTGGCCTCGTCTTCTACACAGATGCTCAGTACTGGCAGGAGGAGGATGGAGGTAACCTGGGTGTCTGTGTCACTGAGCCACAGGGTGACCGACCTCAGCCCTGCAGGTGGCTCAGGGGTGACCCCAGAGGAGCTTTCCACAGCAGCTCTGGATCTGGGCATCCTGCCATTGCTCTTTAAACCTTCCCTTCATCACCTGCACGGGTTCAATCTGCTCACCAGAGACCCCAGTGGTCCTACTGGTAGTGTTGTGTCAGTGCTGTGGTTTGCAGAGCCTCTGATACCATTTTCTTGCTGTTTTATTTAAGAAAATAGAGGTTTGGGCCACCAGCAAACAGCTTTTCTGTGTCAGACTCCCCTGACCATCCCCACACTGGTGCTTTCCTTCTCTTGGCAGATTTTGATGAGCAGACAGCAGATGACTGGGATGTGGACATGAGCATCTACTATGACAAAGGTACTTGAGCTGAAACCCCCCCTCAGGGAAACCGGGGAGCTTGGGAAATTGTGAGCCTGCAGAATTCCTGCAGTGGGGAACTCTTTGGCTTTGTCATCCCCTGGAAGCATCCGAGATGCCCGTGTGCTTGGGAACAAAGCTCTTCTTGTCTGGCAGTGGGAGCTGCCAAGAAGAACAGGTTCTGCCTCCTTGCTGCGTGGTGCTCTGGGGGCAATGAGAGCAGGGAGCAGCTTTCCTCAGCTCTGCTGCTCTCACTCTTGCTGCTTTCTCCCTAGATGGGGGTGATAAGGATGCTCGGGACTCGGTCCAGATGCGGCTGGAGCGGCGGCTCCGGGAGGGGCTGGAGGTTGGGCCCATTCCAGGGCAGCAGGTTGGCACCTTTGAGAGACACACCAAGGTGAGCTCTGGGCTGGAGAGCACTGGAGAGACCAGGGTGGGCCATGGTGGTGATGTGCAGGGGGTGTGGGTTATGGAAGGAGAGGTCTTGGATGTGGGGAAGGGGCAGAAGGTCCTGGGAGGATGAGTTAGGGCTTTGTCCAGCAGCTCTGTGACCTTTTTTGTCTTCTCCTAGGGCTTTGGCAGGAAAGTGCTGGAGCAGCAGGGCTGGACCGAGGGACTGGGGCTGGGGAGCAGCAACTCTGGAATGGCTGAAGCTCTGGAGAATGAGGGTCAGAACCCCAGGTGCAAGAGGGGGCTGGGGTAAGTACCCAACCCTGCCCTGCCAGCCTGTGCTCGGAGCCTCTGCCCGGGCTCTCTGGGCAGACATAGCAAGGAATTTTCTCCTCCTGCTCAGGTGGAACCTCCTGGGTTCCAGTCAGTGGTGCCCAGGGACAGGACAAAGGGCACTGGGCACCAACAAGAGTCTGGCCCCAGCCTCTTGCCCCCACCCTTTAGCTCTTGCTCAGCATTGATCAGATCCCCTCTGAGGCTTCTCTTGTGCAGCTCAGCAGCCCCAGGGCTCTCAGCCTGTCCTGGGCACAGAGAAGCTCCTTTCAAAGGCAGTGTACTTCAAACACAGTTTTTCTTGTCTCTCAGCAGGAGTTGCCAGCTGAGCTGAGGTGTCCAACTGCCCCAACAACAACCCAAACATTTCCTGCTTCCCTCTAGGTACCACGGGGAGAAACTGCCAACCTTCAGCAGGGTGAAGAAGCCCCGGCAGGACTCTCCCATCCTCATCTCCACCATCTATGATGCCCCTGAGCCACAAGACAGTGGTGACCAACTGCTCAGGTGCCAGCCACCCACTGCCATGAAGTACAGGCAGGACATGCCCTTTGTCAGAGCATCCCACAGGGCTCTGGAGACCTCCAGATCCCAGTCGAGCTGAGCAGAGACTGTCACAGACCCTTTGTACTGGTTCTGCT
The DNA here is from genome assembly GCA_013401335.1 of Brachypteracias leptosomus. Taxonomy (NCBI): domain Eukaryota; kingdom Metazoa; phylum Chordata; class Aves; order Coraciiformes; family Brachypteraciidae; genus Brachypteracias; species Brachypteracias leptosomus. The sequence continues at coordinate 140,018 of VYZX01000064.1, forward strand.
CCTGCCGACCAGGCTGGCTCCTGGTTCTTGTGTTTGGAGCAGCGTTTTCAAATATTTATTTTTGGAAGAAATACACCCTTGTAACAAAAATTGCCTCAGTGGGGTTTTTCCCCCTGTAATTGAACCACTTAACTGAGGGGAGATGTTGCTGGTCCTGGGTGTTTGGTGGGAATGGGGAGGGATGTTGAGTTTCTGACTGGTAGTTTAAAGCCTGGCTCAAACTTGAGTGCTGGGTCAGCCTAAAAAAACCAGAACTCATAGTTCATGGGTGTCTGAAACCCAGGGAGGGACAAGCCCAGGCAGGGCCAGCCGTGGCAGGGTAACTGTCCTGCTGGTTGCTGGCTCCAGCTCCTTGGGTGTGACCACCCCACACTCCCGGGAGAAACTCACCGGGATGAAAGACTGGTCCTGGCAGCCTCCCCAGGAATTCTTTGGGAGGCGTTTCCCTGCGGTCGGGGGTAGCGGGTGCTGCTTTCTGACGTGCTCTGCCCCGTTCTCCTGACGCAGGCACAATTTGAGTTGGGTTGGGGGGGGGAAGCCTTTGTCCCAGTGACCCAGTGCTGGGGGGTTAAATGGGAATTGGTGGATGCTGTGCGAGCAGGCTCCAGTTTGGCCCCGTGTGCTTCCCTTGAGCCTATTGCTGTGTGAGGGGCAGAGGCAGGGGGGCGTTTTATCTTCTTTTGGAGACAAAAGTGGGGAGAGGGCTCTTCTGGAGGGACAAGAGCCGACGCCGGGACTCGAACCCGCGACCCTGNAGAGAGGGGATGGAGGAAGACAGGACTTGGAACATGGGGGGAGAGGGGGAATATGGTGGGAAGAGGAGGCTCAGGAGATGTGAGACATGGAAGGAGAGGGAATATGGCCGGGAGAAGGAGTAGGGGGTGGGGGAAGGAGCATGTGGGAGAGGGGGTGTAGGCTGGCATGAGAAGGAGGGAGGAGATGCGGAGAGTGGGAATATGGGGGTGACATGGGGAGGAGAGGGGACATGGAGGAGAAAAGGGATATGGGGATATGGAGAAATGGAGGGGAGGACATGGTGGATGCTGGGGTGAGGGAGGAAACCAACTAGGGTAGGTTGGAAGGGCCCAGCTGGGGTCCAGCTCAGCCCACCAGGCAGGAGCAGGGGCAGGCACAGCCCTGGGGGTCTGGCTGGGGGTTTGTGCCTGTTTCCAGCCACGGCTGGGGGGTAACAGGGTGACATCCACCCCAGCGTGGGGCTCAGCTGGGTGAGGAGCGTTGGGAGGCAGTGATTCCATGATGGTGCTTCCCTCCCCTCTCCACCTGGGTGTGAATTCCAGCAGATCCCATCCGTGTAAATGCGAATAAAACCATAAATGGGATTTTTTCCCTTCCGCAGTCCCCAGGAGGAGAAGGAAATGAGCCGACATGTCTGAGGGCAGCCAGGGGAGCTCGCTGGCCTTTGGCCAGGTGGTGATAGGACCTCCAGGCTCTGGGAAGACCACCTATTGCCACGGCATGCAGGAGTTCCTGGGCAGGGTGGGCCGCAAGGTGACGGTGGTGAACCTGGACCCTGCCAACGAGGCCATGCCCTACCCCTGCCCTGTGGACATCGCCGAGCTCATCACCCTGCCCGACGTCATGGAGAACCTGCAGCTGGGGCCCAACGGGGGCTTGATCTACTGCATGGAGTACCTGGAGGCCAACTCGGACTGGCTGCAGGAGAAGCTGGCTGCCCTCAGGGGTCACTACTTCTTGTTCGACTGCCCAGGGCAGGTGGAGCTCTACACACACCATGACGCCCTCAAGAACGTCTTCGCCCAGTTGGCCAAGTGGAATTTCAGGGTAGGTTTGGGGCTCCTGACACCCCACGTGCTCCTGCAAGGGGCTTGGGAGCCGTGAGGTGCGTGGTCAGAGCTGCTGGTTGTGGGTGCTAATGGCTGTTTGCTTTGCTGACCTGTTTGGCCTTTCATGTGAAGCAGCTTTCTCAGGGAGGGAGGGGAATTTTGCCCCATTTTATGCTTGGATTGGCAAAACAGCAGCTTGTTCAGGGCATTTGGGGTGGGAGTTGGACTAGATGATGTTTCGAGGTCCCTTCCAACCCCTAAAGTTCTGTGATTTAATCATAGAGTGGTTCTAGTTGGAAGGGACCTTAAAGATCATCTAGTTCCAACCCCTTGCCATGGGTAGGGGCACCTAACACAGCAGGATTATCAAGAACAGAAGCACAAATTCATTCCTCATGCTCCAGAGCCCTTTCTACAGACCCTGTGTGTTTTCCCCGCTGTATTTTGGAGCAGGGAGGTTGGTGTGTGCTGGGTGAGCCCCTTTGCTCTGTGCTGTGAGAAGCTCAGGGCTCACCCCAGGCCCCTCCTGGCTCTCTGAACTGCTCCACACTCTGCAGGACGTGCTGCTCTCTGCTCTCTTGCACAACAGGAGATGCAGATGAGGGAGCGAGGTGAGGAGAGCCCTGTCACCCAGCAGACCTGCTTACACTGCACTTGCTTTGCATTTGAGCCAAACCATGAATGTGCAAAGCCTGGATGGTGTGAGCAAGAAGGGCGAGTTCATTTGCTTGAGAATGTCACTGGGGACTCTGCACTTTGGGGGTTGTTTTCATTCAGATAAACGGACGTGAAGTGGTAGTTGCTAAAAAAAGGGCAGTTCTGCTGCTGGTTTGGTGCTTGCTGGGGTGCTCACACCTGCCCCTCAGCTTCAAACTGGGGGTTTTTTTGCTGCAGAAGCAGAGCTGTGACTCAGCCCCGCTCACAGGGACTGGGAGCCACGTTGTGCAAGAGGCAGTAACTTGGCAGAGATCTCCGACCACATCGTTAGGGCCTCACAAAACACAGGGGATCAAACTGCTCCTTAATTTAGTTATTAATGGTGATTTCAAACCACACAGCAAGTGGCTCTCCCAGCAGGGCCTGGCGTGCTGCAGTTGGGGGTGAGTTGATGAGTTGAGCTGTGGGGATGGGGGAAATCTGGAGGCAGTTGTGGTGTTGAGAAGAGTTCACCCCAGCTCCCACCCCCAGAAAACCAGCAGGGTTCAGACAAGAGTGGGAACTTTATCTGTGATGGGAGAAGCCCTGAGAAAAGGGAGAGAAGGTGCAGGTTTAAGTGTCTTTCAGCACTGCTGGTGGAGCTCAGCACCCCTCAACCTCCCCACAGCCCTTTGTGCACCAGCACCAGGGATCCTGAGTCCCCTGGGTGTGAATTTGCTGATAGATATATCCATGGATCTATGAGCACTCATAGGGGAGGATGTTTTATACACAGGAGGTGGAAATGTTCCCTACCTGTGGTTATAGTCAGGGCTGAACAGCTTGTCCTAGAGCCACTTCTCAGGCTGTCCTAAAAACAAGCAGCTGGACTCATCCTGGCTCTGACCTTGTGCTGTCCCTTTGTGTCCCAGTTGGCTGCCGTGCACCTGGTGGATTCCCATTACTGCACAGACCCTGGCAAGTTCATCTCTGTCCTCTGCACCTCGCTCTCCACCATGCTGCACGTGGAGCTGCCCCACGTCAACGTCCTCTCCAAGATGGACCTGATCGAGCAGTACGGGAAGCTGGGTAAGGGCCCTCCTGAGACATGTGGGGCTGGGCTGTGCTTGGGTACAGGGGGGTATTGCTGGGACATCCCAGCGTGGTGGGGCTGGAAGGGAGCTCTGGAGATGCTCTGGTCCCACCCCCCTGCTCCAGCAGCTCCCCCAGAGCAGGGGGCCCAGCAGCGTGTCCAGGCCCCTTTGGAATCTCTCCACACAAGGAGACTCCACAACCTCTCTGGGCAGCCTGGGCCAGGCTCCAACACCCTCACCCCAAACAACTTTCTCTTCCTGGGTTCCAGTTGGTGCCCGGTGCCCCTTGTCCTGTCCCTGGGCACCACTGACAAGAGTCTGGCCCCAGCCTCTTGCCCCCACCCTTTAGCTCTTGCTCAGCATTGATCAGATCCCCTCTGAGGCTTCTCTTGTGCAGCTCAGCAGCCCCAGGGCTCTCAGCCTGTCCTGGGCACAGAGATGCTCCATCCCCTCAGCATCTTCCCAGCCTCCCCTGGACTCTCTCCAGCAGTTCCTTGTCTCTCTTGACCTGGGCAGCCCAGCACTGGACACAACACTCCAGAGGTGGCCTCACAGAGGCAGGAGAACCTCCCTCATCCTGCTGGTCAGGAAACTGGTGTAAATCTCAAGGTGTTCTTCAATTTCCAAACTGTCTTCAGAGCTTCTTGGTGTTTCCCTGCAGCTTTCAACCTGGATTATTACACAGAGGTCCTGGACCTCTCTTACCTGGTTGACCATTTAGCCTCCGACCCCTTCTTCAGGAACTACCGACGCCTCAACGAGAAGCTGGTGGAGGTGATTGAGGACTACAGCCTGGTGTCCTTTGTGCCACTCAACGTCCAGGTGAGTGGGGCAGAGGGCCCAGGGAGTGCTGGAGGAGTAGAATCATTTAGGTTGGAAAGGATCCTCTAGGATCATCAAGTCCAACCTTCATCCCAACATCTCCCTGACCAGCATATTTGGTAGCAGCTAAGTTACAGCTGCTTAGAGCTGGGAGGGCTGAAAACCTCAGCTGTGAAGAGACTTGGGGATGGAGGAGGACAACCAAACACACCCAGACCTGTCCATGATCTATGGCAGACAAAGGAAAATGCTCACGAGCTTGATGCCACGTGGGCCTCGTGTCCTGGGGTGGGGAATTAAGACTCCCCCTTCATTCAGCTCCTCCGTGCCTGCGTTTCAAACCTGGGCAAAGTATTACCTAAAAGGTGGTTAAATTAAGGAGCACAAAGTAATTAGATGGTTGGGAGGAGCACGTTTGGGAGGAAGGGCTGGAAACCTTCCTCTGGGAGCTTGCAGAGGTGTCAACAAAGGCAAATGGGCCAAGATGAGAGGTGATGAAAGGCAGCAGGAGGGTGGAGGGTGCCAGCCCGTCATGTGTCCGGGCTCCACGCGGGTGCCATGTGCCCTGTGCCCCCTCGGGGTGTTGGGTGCTGGGTGGGTGGCCCCAGAGCCTCGTAGGACATCCATGGTAGAGCTCAGCATGAGCTCTTGCCCCCGTGGAAGGCTGAGGTCCCCTGAGTGTCACCCCTCCCAGCAGGACAAGGAGAGCATGCGGCAGGTGATGCGGGCGGTGGACAAAGCCAACGGCTACTCCTTTGGAGACCAGGAGCAGAGGAGCCTGGAGGCTCTGATGTCAGCAGCAGTGGGAGCTGATTTCCACTTCACCTCGTATCCTTCTGCGCTGATCCTCTGGCCTGTTGAGCTTCCATCTCCCTTTCCTCGGGGGGGAGAGGCTGAGGTGGGGCTGGCAGCTCCTGACACGGCCCGATGGGGTTTGTGTGTAGCTCTCCACACCAAAGCCACCACATTTGCTGCTCATTGATCTGTCAATGTGGGAGGAACCTTTTGACAACTTTCTCTCACACTCACTTGGGTTGATTCCACCTCGTCCAAACCATCCCATTGATTCCCCTCTACTTGCCAGGCCTGGGATCAGCCAGAGCCAGGAATAAGTGGGGTGCTGGTGCCAGGGCTGTGTCCTCCTGCAGCCTGCGGGCTGCTGTGGGGCTGGCTCCTCGCTGGGAATGTCAGGAGCTCCTTGCACAAGGGAGTGTTCGAGCCCAGCCCCTTGTTTTCCTTAATTACTGCACTATCAGCACGCTGGCAGTGCAGGAGAGGTATGTGCAATCCCAGGACAAAGCCGTGGCAGAAGAAGTGATGGATCTGTAACACCCCCGCCTCTTCCACAGCCCCGCTCTGCTCTGCCCACCAGGAGCTGAAGGGATCTCGTGTCCTGTCGCTCTGACCGGGTGGCAGCTCATCCAGGCAGAGCTCTGACCCCTTCTCCATGAGGGTTTGACCCTTTGTGCTCCAGCCCCGCTGCACAGAGCAGGGTTTGTGTGGAAGGGTGATGGCTGAGCACGAGGTGAGCTGGGTCTGCCCTTGGGAGCAAGAGAGGCTCAGCTGGGTGAAGGCAAGAGGAGCAAGAGCAAAGAGACTGACCTTAGCCAGGTCTCCTCCTCCCCGTCATGACCAGGGTAGACCCAGAGGAAGGAAAATCACCCTGAGCTGCCTCTTCTGCAGGGAGGCTCGAGACACAAGCTCTGGGTTGGGGAGGAACGTGCACAGGCCTCGTGCTCAGGCTGAGAAGCCTCTGATCTGTCTCGAGGAGGACAGGGAGATTGTTTTTCTTTCTTTTTTTTTTAAAATAATGATGGACTCTTTCTTAATAAAACACACCTTGGTCTGGCTTTCATCTTGGGAGTTTGCTGGACTTGAATAAATAAACCCAAGAGTGCTGCAGAGCCCCAGGGTAAAAATCCTCTGGTGGGAACATCAGGGGAAAGGCTCCGTGTTTGTGCCTCCCTGGGAGCAGACCAGGAGGTTCCTGGAGGGGGGTGAGGACAAGGGGCTGGGCTGTGGAGTCAGGTCACTGCTGGGGTGCTCTGCAGGGGCTGCAGGTGAGCACCCAGCGGGTGATGGTGACACACAAGCTGCCAGCTCAGCTTCTGGAGGCTTCTGCTGAAGAAAGCCCCTGTGTGAGTCAGCCAGGCTGGGGCAGTGTGAGCACTGAGGGCCTTTCCCAGCAGCTGGCTTGGCTGCCCTCCTCGTCCACCTTTTCCTGGGCTTGCTCTCTCCACGTCCCAAGTGCTGAGGTTTCCTCTCCTCCCTGAGGAATCTCCTCTCGCCAGCCGGACGGTGACGGCTTGTTCTGGCAGCTCCCTCCTTCCAGCCTTCCTGCTGACTGCCCCAGTTCTGTGCTGCCAGCTCCGCTGCCTCAGGCCAACACCAACTCAGCAACATCCCCTCAGCAGAGCTTCAGCTTTTATTCTTTATCTGTTTGCTCTTCTCCATCTCCAATCAGCCAAGGGGGAACACAGCAGAGAGAGCTCAGCAAGTGCCCCCAGCAGGGACTCTCTTCAAACTGATCAGCTCCTTGCTGCATCTACCAATTGGTTGGTTCCTGGTTGATCTCTCTCCAGCCTCACCCACCGCCCCAACCATGATCACTGGGGCAGTTGGGGCCTCACACAGCTGGGGCAGGTTCTGTCTGTGGGGCCTGAAACCACTTGGGGACAAAACACTTGGGTTGTGACCCATCCATAGATCAACTCCAACTTGGGGCCCCAGCACTTCACGGTGACACCAGCAGCTCCCATCCTCACGTGCCACCTCCAGTGCCAGCCTGGTGACCTGGGGAGCTTGGGGTGATCCACATTAAGCACCCTCAGCTCTCCCAGTGCCTCCAGCAGCTGGTGCAGCCACACGTAGGCTGGGGGTGGGTGGGAATCGCTGCTCCCAGCTCCTGGTGCAGACTCAGCAAGAGCTGCTTGCCCAAGACCTTGCGTGAGATAAGGAGGTTCCTCTGTGCAGGGCAGTTTGGTCCTTAGCAGAGGGATCACAGAGTGTGGCCAGCAGGGCAAGGGAGGATCTCATGCCCCTGTGAGGCCACATCTGGAGTGTTGTGTCCAGTGCTGGGCTGCCCAGGTCAAGAGAGACAAGGAGCTGCTAGAGAGAGTCCAGGGGAGGCTGGGAAGGTGCTGGGGGGATGGAGCATCTCTGTGCCCAGGACAGGCTGAGAGCCCTGGGGCTGCTGAGCTGCACAAGAGAAGCCTCAGAGGGGATCTGATCAATGCTGAGCAAGAGCTAAAGGGTGGGGGCAAGAGGCTGGGGCCAGACTCTTGTCAGGAGCTGAAGCTCTGGAAGCCAGTGGAGCCCCAACTGGAGCTTGAGCCTCCATCCTTGCCTTGGGGTCTTGTCCCCATCATCTCTGAGCCCTGTAGTTGCTGCAAAGGGATGGAAGATGTGATCATAAAAATGTGAATTTTGTGCCTGCTTTTCCATGACTTTGAGAGATTTGGTGGCTTAAAAGGGGAATGTTGGGTCAAGCTGGAGTTATGCAAGAGCTTTTGTGGCTGTTTGGCTGTTTTATTTGAATACCCAGGCAGCCTCAGCCCTGCCCCATTGTGCAGGGGCTGGAGAAATAGAAATCAAAGGTGTTGGGAACCTCTGAGCTCAAGGAACCTGCCAGGTCCAAGCCAAGGAATGCCGAGGTCTGAAAGCCTGGAAACCACAACGTTGCTACACCAAGGGGCTCTCCACAGCCTGGGGTTGGAACACAGGGGCTGGGATGGGACTTGAAGCTGCTCCTGGCCAAGGCAAAGCAGGAGATGGGTCTGCAGAGCCACCCGGGCAGGTCCTGCACACACATGTCCCCGTGCTGGGAGGGGACAGCCCCAGCCAGGCTCCCGGGGCTGAGGGAGGGGACACTTTGGCTCCTGTCACTCCTGTTGAGCAATCAAGGGAGGGCGAAGGGCCAGGATTAGTCACCCCAAGCAGGGCACATCCCTGGGGGGGTACCAGGCTTTCTGCAGAGCTGGTCCTACCAGCCCCAGCCCCTCCAAGCCCAGCCTGAGCCCACCTTGACCACACATGGGCAAGACTAAAGGTGTCAAGTTGTGCTTTTCAGGGTGGAGGCTTTGGGTGCAGCCACTGAGCTGGGGTTTGCTGGGTCCTCCTCACCCCAGTTTCCAGCCCCACCACCCCAGAGCCCTGGTTGCACATTTCCCTGGGCAAAGTGTCACTGTGCTGCTTTCTAGGGGGGAGATAGGAGCCCCCAGAGCTGGGTTACCCCCCCAAGTGTGGGACCCTCCCCACAGCCCAAAGCACAGCACCAGGATCAGGCCCAGCCAGCTGCCTGCAGATGTGGCCACCAGGAGGGAACTCAATTCCCATTGCAATGGGGGTCAGGGCTTGGTCCTGTGCTGGGAGACCCACCAGGGCTGTGGGATGGATGAGATGGGCTCAAATCCAGAGGATGTGACCCCACAACATCTCCCCCAGGGAGGGTTAGGGGGCTGCAGGGTCCCTCAAAGGCTGCAAGTTCCCTCCATCAAGTGATGGTGTGAAAAACCTCCCCAAAAAAAAAGAAGCCCTCAGACCAGCCACCCTGGGGACAGTGGTCACAGCCACCCAGTGTCACCATCTCCCTTGGGTGCCGTGGCACTGGAGGGGTGCTGGTGGTGGCTTGAGTTGGGGACAAGGGACAAGCCTGGCTGGGGGTCCTGCAGCCCTCCAGCCCCCCCGAGGACTGGCAGAGCCTTTGGGGCTGGGGCAGCAGCTCCTGCTTGCTCTCAGAGCCCTGTTTCAGCAGCCTTAACCCCATGGCCACCAGCCCCAGTGGGGACATGGGGCTGTGCCAGGACCCTGAGGGTGGCTCCAGGGTGGGGGACACCCACAGCCCTCTGCTCTACTGATATTAAAGACACTAAACCCTGGATATTTGGGAGCTCTGCTGGATGCTGTGCCCCAGCCACAGGACAAGGACTGGGGGTCAGGGGGTCCCAATGCCACCCTGGTCCCCTCCATCTGGATCCCACCATGAACGTGGGGGCCCAGGAGGACCCTGGGCACACTCCCCGGCAGCAGGATCCTTTCATGGGAGGTGTGACGGGGACCTGGGGCCTCCCTCCCAGTCCCAAAAAGCTGCTGGACCGGCTGGGAGGCCGGGGAGCATCCTCCTCCTACACGGCTGCAATTGTGGCTGCTGTCGAAATCTCTTAACTCCTGGGACACCAGAGGAGCCCCGGGGTCCTCCTGCCACCCAAGGGAGGGTGGGCACCATGTGTAACCCCCCTCCCGGGGCACTGCCACCCTCCAGCCCCCACCTCCCACCCTCCCCGTTGACCCAGCCCATGCTGCTGGTGTCCCCAGTGCTGGGTGAAGGGCCAGCCAGAGCCCTGGGCTCGTTTTTCCCGTCCTTGGGCTAATTACAGGGCTGGGGCTGGTTCCCAGGCTGGGAGAGCTCGGGGCCAGGCAGAGGCCAAGCGTCGGGGCCCCCTCAATGGCCTCCCAGCTCCCCGACACCGCCGGGGGCTCCCCCAGCCCAGCCAGGACCTGCTGAGCAGATTGTGACCTGCCAGGACCGCTGACCTGGTCCTCAACGAGGCCAAATTGGCACCCGCAGATGCCATGATGGGGATGACGAGGGGACTGGGGTGGGTGGGGAGTGGG
>VYZX01000064.1:150299-170680 GCA_013401335.1 Brachypteracias leptosomus
AGACTCTACATCAGGTCCCCCCAAATCCCTGCAGCCCCATAGACTCTACATCAGGTCCCCCCAAATCCCTGCAGCCCCATGAACTTTACATCAAGTCCCCCAAACTCAACCTGGGGGGGTCACGCCTCAGTTTCCCCAAACCCCAGCAGCTCCTGGCACCCCAGGAGCTGGATTTGAGCCACTCCAGGGCTCGGGGCTGGTTTGTCCCCCCCATGTCCCCAGTGGGGACCCCTCTGAGCTGGGGCTGCATGTCCCCAGTCCCGGCGGCTCCTCCCGGCGCTCCCATCAAAGACCAGCTCCTGCCCAGCCCTGCTGGAGCTGATGAGCTCATAGCCCAGGGTGCCATGACTGTATTTTATTGTAATTATTCTTTCGTGTTGAAACTCGTGCTGGCGGGAGGGGGAGGGAGGGAGAGGGGGGGGGATGTGCTGGGTGAGCTGCACCCTGCACCATGGCCGGGTGCCAGGGCCAGAAGTGCTGAGCTTTCTCCTGCTCCTCACATCCAGACCTCAACGGGGACATCCCCCACCCCGCTGACACCCCAGGGTTGTCCCCATGTTGCTGGTGATGCTCCTTTAGGAGACCCCCCCCTCCCTGCTTTGGGCATAGAGAGCTGCTGGGGGGACACACACCTGCACAAGGGTCTTGGGGACGGGTTTCGGGGCACCCTGTGTCTGCAGCAAGGAGGTGGACACCCCACTGAAGGGTCAGGGACTTTGGTGCACCCCATGGAGCAGCTGGTGCTGCCCAAACCCTCATCTATGGAGGCAGAGCCCATGAGCCTGTGGTTTTGCCATGGGATGGGGCTCGCTGGGCACCCCAAGACCCCATTTGCGGGGCTAGGAGGAACGGGGAGCAGCCAAACTGATGCTGTAGATCCCAAGGGACCCCACCACCCCCATCCTGGTGGGGTGGGAAGTGCAGAAGGTGCCTGGAGGCAGCAGGAGCTGCCCGGACACGTGCGCGGGGGAGAGACGAGGCAGAGCAGAGGCAGGGGTGCAGGAGATGGTTTATTGGAGATGCACAGAGGCTTTGGCAATACCTGACCCCCCCANGGCCTCGCCGCCGTCTTCCCCGGCGCACTCGGCTGTCCATAGCGTGAGGTTGTCCCTGAGCAGCTGCATGATGAGGGTGCTGTCCTTGTAGGAGTCTTCGCTGAGCGTGTGCAGGTCCCCCATGGCCTCGTCGAAGGTGGTCTTGGCCAGGGAGATGGCCTGCTCGGGGGCGTTGGCGATCTCGTAGTGGAAGACGGAGAAGTTGAGGGCCAGCCCCAGGCGGATGGGGTTCGTGGGCTGCATCTCCTTTTTGCTGATGTCCATGGCCTCCTGGTAGGCTTCCTGGGCGTTGTCTATCGTCTTCTTGCGCTCGTCGCCCGTGGCCACCTCGGCCAGGTAGCGAAAGTAGTCGCCCTTCATCTTCAGGTAGAAGACCTTGCTCTCGGGGTCGCTCGCCTTCTTGATGAGATACTTGTCCAGCAAGGCCAGGACGTTCTTACAGACGCCGTTGAGCTCCCTCTCCACCTTCTCCCGGTACTCGTTGACCAGCTGAGCTTTGTCATCCCCTTCCTCGGTCTTGTGCTCGATGCTGGAGATGACCCTCCACGCGGAGCGCTGGCAGCCCACCACGTTCTTGTAGGCGACGGAGAGGAGGTTGCGCTCCTCGTTGGAGAGCTCGTCGCCGTGCTCCACCACCGCCTTCATGAAGTCCGCCATGTCCTCGTAGCGCTCAGCCTGCTCGGCCAGCTTGGCCTTCTGCACTTGGTGGTTCCTTGCCATGGCTGGGGACGCGGGCACCGGGGGGGGATGAAGATGCTTTGGGCANGATGGTTTATTGGAGATGCACAGAGGCTTTGGCAATACCTGACCCCCCCAGACCCCGGGATGGGGAGGGGGAGCTGCCCAGATCCCCCCCTCTCGCCCCATCCTGGCCCCTCAGGTCCTCCCGCTGCAGCTCCAGCCCTCAGGAATGGTGGGTTTGGAGCTGCCCCCACCCCTAATGTTAAATAGTGGGGTGCTGGCAGCCCCCTGGGATGGAGGCACCTCCCCTCGCCTTCCCTTTCCACCCTCCTCAACAAGAGCATGGGGAAGAGGGAAGATGGGGGGGCCATGCCAAAGCCACCCAGCAACCNTGGCCACCTCGGCCAGGTAGCGAAAGTAGTCGCCCTTCATCTTCAGGTAGAAGACCTTGCTCTCGGGGTCGCTCGCCTTCTTGATGAGATACTTGTCCAGCAAGGCCAGGACGTTCTTACAGACGCCGTTGAGCTCCCTCTCCACCTTCTCCCGGTACTCGTTGACCAGCTGAGCTTTGTCATCCCCTTCCTCGGTCTTGTGCTCGATGCTGGAGATGACCCTCCACGCGGAGCGCTGGCAGCCCACCACGTTCTTGTAGGCGACGGAGAGGAGGTTGCGCTCCTCGTTGGAGAGCTCGTCGCCGTGCTCCACCACCGCCTTCATGAAGTCCGCCATGTCCTCGTAGCGCTCAGCCTGCTCGGCCAGCTTGGCCTTCTGCACTTGGTGGTTCCTTGCCATGGCTGGGGACGCGGGCACCGGGGGGGGATGAAGATGCTTTGGGCAAGCAGCGGGGCCGGGAGCCGTCGGTGTCTCTGCCGAGCCCCGGCGCCGGGATTGGTTTTTGGCTGAGCGTCGGAGCCTCGAGCGAGAGCGGGAGGAGCCAGCGAGGCCCAAGGAGCCTCCTCCTCCTCCTCCTCCTCCTCCTCCTCAGCTTCCTCCCCGCCGAGCCCAGCCTTAAAAGGAAAATTGCCGTGAATCATCATCCCCCCCCGGGCCATGGGCGCTGGGGAAGGGGCATGAAGAAAGGGGGGGGGTGCAGCCAACGCCCTGCCCCATGGGGCTCGGCAGTGGGTGCAGCACCCATGGGTGCCCCGGGGATCTCCTCCCAGCCAACGCCCACCCCAGGACAGAGGGGACGCCTGTCCTGCTGCGAGAAGTGCTTGGAAAGTGGGGGGGCAGATGGTGGGTGATCATTTTTGGGGGGGGGTTATCATTTATTGGGGGGTTACCAAGAGATGCGGCAACACTCAGCTCTTCCCATCCACCCCCTTCCCCAAGAAATGGGCCATGGGGTGTGTCCGGGCAGAAAAATGATTTCCTTCCTCCACCCCCCCAAAAAAAACTCATATCACTGTCGTTTTTCTATGGTGATTAACTCCCTGGTAATTGCCAGGGCTTGACAGGCAGGTATTTATTCCCACAGGTGGGGAAACCAAGGCAAGGAGCTCAGCAACTCACCCCAGACCTCCCCAAAAGGGCTCAAATCACCACGATTCACCCCAAAACCATCCCATAGAGGTGCAACCCCCATCAGCAGAACCAGGAGACCCCCCAGACCTGGTTTCTCCACACCTAAAGCTCCATTTCCCACCCCACACCTCACTGGGGACCCTCCTCCTCTGTCCAGCCGTACCCAAAGAGTTCTGGGGTTGGCTGCATTTCTTTTTTTCAACTTCTAAATGTATTTTTTGGGGTTGCTGGTGGAAACACCGCCCCGATTGGGATCAGGGCTTGGCGTGGGGCTGCAGTTTCACTCTGCTCCTGCTCCAGCTTGTTGCCACACGCCGGGAGCTCCTGGCCAGGCTGGGGAAGCCAATGCCTGCCCCAAACCCCGGCCTTATCTGCCGTGTAGGGTGGGGCTGGCACTGAAGGCATCAGGCCAAGGCAGAAAAAGGGGGTTTTAAAGGGTTTTTTTTTCCATGAGTATGACTTGCTGCTTTACTCAGCCCTACAAAGTTGGTGCAGCCCCAGCCGGGAGCTCCCTGTGGTGATGGGGACATGGGAAAGACCCTATGGAGGATTTTCTCAACGATGTGCAGCCCAAGAAAACATCCCCCAGACTCCAAATCGCTGAGTTGTTGCTTTACTCAGCCCTACAAACACCCACCCCAGCCCCAGCATCACCGCCACCATGGTGACTGGGGTGATGGGGACATGAGCAAGACCCCATGGGTGCTTTTCTCAATCAGCCCAAGGAAACATTTTCCTCACCACCTTCCACCCAATCTCCAAACTGCTCCATCCCCACCCTAGCAAGGGGGATTTGGGGGCTGCTCACACCCTCCCAGCACACGGTGGGTCTGGGGTACCCCACTTGTGGTAGCAGCGTGAGGGTGTCCAGCCCCACCAGCCCCTCCTGGAGCCACCCCACATGCAGCCGATGGTTTGAGCTCCTTCCCCAGCTGAGAATGATCCAGAATGAGTCGTAAAAGGCTCTTTCTGAAGGCACAACCCATAGGAGCCCCTGCCCGCGTCCCACCCCTGCCCAGCACACGAGGCGTGGGGCTGGATACGGACCATGGAGACCCTCTAAGAGCTTCTACTAAGCACAAAGCCCCCCATAGAGGGGCTGGGGGGGTCAAACAGGCAGCCTGAGGTCCCCCACTCTCTAAACCCAACCTCCCTCCCTCTCAAAAACAATCCTGGGGGTGTGTGTGGGGGTTCATCTGAGCCCCCTCCTCTTTGAGCAGCAAAGTCTTGCATGGTCGGGGTCTGCAGCTCCAGCCCAGCCCCAGCTCGGGCTGATCTCCACCAGCCAGTGTTTGGGCTGGTTAATCCCATGGTGGCTCTTCTCCGAGAGGTCCCCATGAGGAGAGCCCCAGGAGGATCCCCCCAAAGCAGGGTGAGCAGCTGGGGTGTGTGATGGTTCAATCCCAGCTCAGGCAGCTGCCAACGGGGCTGAGCTGCTGCCAAGTGTTGGTTGCACGGGGCTGAGAGGAGGCTCAGAAACATTCTGCTCTACCGGTTCTGTGACAAACCGGGGGGGGGGGGGGGGGGGGGGGGAGCTGGGAAGAGNAGGAGCTGCTGAGAAGAGGCTGCAGGTGAGTGTGGCTGCAGCATCACCCTGTGGAGCACCCATGGGTGCCCTGGGTGCTGAAGGGAAGCGCCAGAAGGGGCAGTGACCTGGAGAGAGGGACACCCAGTGATCCCCAGTCCTGGGGAATCCCAGAAGGGGTCTGAAGGGACCTCTGGAGATGCTCTGGTGCAACCCCTCCCTGCTCCAGCAGCTCCCCCAGAGCAGGGGACCCAGGATCGTGTCCAGGAATCTCTCCAGACAAGGAGACTCCACAACCTCTCTGGGCAGCCTGGGCCAGGCTCCAACCTCCTCACACCAAACAACTTTCTCCTCCTGGGTTCCAGTTGGTGCCCGGTGCCCCTTGTCCTGTCCCTGGGCACCACTGACAAGAGTCTGGCCCCAGCCTCTTGCCCCCACCCTTTAGCTCTTGCTCAGCATTGATCAGATCCCCTCTGAGGCTTCTCTCCTGCAGCTCAGCAGCCCCAGGGCTCTCAGGCCAGTGCAGCTCCAGCTCCCCTCCAGCAACACCCAGACGCTGTCATACAGTAAATAGGAGAAATTTTATTTTGTTACAAAAGTAAAAGGCATAAATAGATGGTGGGTCCTACTGGGCTCTACGCCGGGCTGGGGGGCAGGGCTGGCTGTGCAGCTCCCAGTCCAGCCAGTGCTGGTCAAGGTGCTGGGGGGGGGGGGGGGGGGTTGAGCCCCTTCCCCTAAAACTAGAGCCACGCAAAGATGGAAGAGGAACGGGGGGAACTGGCCAAGGAGGTTTGGGAAGGTAAACTCTGACCACGGACTTATTCCTGGCTGGAGAGGTCCGCAGCACATGGACACGGCTCTGGGGGGGCTGGTGGGGGTGTAAAGCCACCAGCTCAGCACCCCAATCTTTCAGCTCCGTCTGAAATCCCACTGGAGTGCTCACCAGCACCCTCCAGCATCTCCTGAAGGGAAGAACTGTCACGGGGGGGGTGAAGTTGGTGCTCCAGGAGCCACCGGTGGCCTCGGCTGGGTTCCGTGAGTCCATCCAGCAGCAGGAGAGAGCAGGAACTCCTGTTATTGCACTGGGGGGGGAGACGGGGTGTATGGCTTGGAGCTCCGAGCCCTGGGATGCCCGTCGAGGGCTCAGAGAAGCTTTTCCTCCTTCACGGCCACTTTCCCCCCTTGCCTGGGGTGGGAGGAGAAGCCACGGAGCCCTGCGAGCAGAGGCACTGGTGGTGGTCATGGCTGGAGGCATCTTGGCTCCCCACAGGGTGCTCCACGAGAGGTGGAGGGCTGCAGGGTGCCAGGGCTCTTGGTACGAGGGGGAGGAGAGGGGAGGAAGAGAAAGAGAAGGGTTAGAAGCAGAAATACACCAGTGAGGAGCAGCAGAGAGGAGCACTCAGGCTTGGGAGATGGTCCAGGCTGGAGGAGAGCACTGGCAGCCTTCCTCCAGCACTGCAGGGAGGGAGAGGGGCAGCTCTGCAGAGCTTCACCACAATGGGATTTGGAAGGAGCTACCCTGGCCATGGGTAGGTTGGAGGAGGAGGAATTTGGTGTTGCAGAGAAGAAAACAGGCAGAGGGGGAGGGAGGGATCACCTGGACCACAGAGCTGGTCAGAAGTAGGGTTAGGAACCTGCTCCAGCAAGCTCCAGACACTCAATCTCTGCATCAACTGAGGGCTTCCTTCAACCCCATCATGGCAGCTCCACTGAGCACAAACCACATCATCCCATGAGGCTTCACAAACCCTGAGCCAGAGCCTGAACCACCCCTCAGCCCCACCACTTCCCACACACGCCCCAGTAGCTCCATTTCATACCAAACCCCAGCACAAGATTGGTGGAAACCATCCCTCTGTCCCCCCCAGAGCTCACACCCCTCATGCTGCTGGTGGGATGGATGGATGGACACAGAGATGTGGAGGGTGATGGGCTCCGTGGGCAGAGCTGGTCATGCAGTGGAGAGGAGATGGGTGGCTGGAGTGGGTGATGGGGAGAAGAAAGGCTCTTTTCTTACCAGCTCACCCTCAGAGAGCAGGGCTAAGGTCCAAGGAGGGGGCAAATCCCGTCAGGCTGTGCAGGAAATGGCAAAGTCCTGGCAGGCGTCCTCCTGGGGAAGACACCAGAGATTATGAACCCCAACACCCACCCCTGGGGGCTGGGGCAGACCTGGCACAGCCCTGGACTGTGAGAGGTGGGTGAGGAGAAGACACCGGGGATGTGGGATGGAAAAATCATAGAATGTTTGAGGCTGGAAGGGACCTCCAGAGCTCATCTGGTCCAACCCCCCTACACCAGCAGGGACATCTCTACCTAGGGCAGGCTGCTCAGAGCCCCATCAAGCCTGACCTTGGATGACTCCAGGGATGGGGCCTCCAGCACCTCTCTGGGCAGCCCATTCCACTGATCTGTCACCCTCACTCCAGCACCCCCACAGCCCCATCCTGCAGGAGGCTGTAAGAGCTCCCAGGCTCCAGGACCCAAGAACAGAGTCCAGCTGCCACCTGATGGCTGGTGAGCACCAAGACACCTGCCCTGTCCTGTCTGAAAGGAATAAAAGAATCATCCAAGCACTTCAAACTCTTTGAAAATAGAATTTTATTGAGTAACAAAAGGAAACCAGCTTAAATAACACCAGGAAGGAGTTTTGGCCCCTGACAACACCCCCACTGCTCCTGACTCCCCAGCACCAGCCCCTCACACAGCCCTAGAAGGTGGCACCAAAGGGACATCTCTAGGAGGGCAGGGTGGGTTTGCTGGTCACCTGGGCCATGGATGGCATGAAGCTGTGGGGCTGGGGTGGCTGGTGGAGCCTCCCTGGGTGTCAGGGTCTGGTAGAAATCCAGCAGCCACCCCTGTGCTGCCACCAAGGGGGAGGTAGAGCTGGTGGCCACAGCAAATAAACACTGAGCTCTCTGTGCAGCCAGAAATGCCAGGGCAGGGGAACCTCGTGGCTCTGCTGTCACCCAGCATGTCCCAGTGGTCACACCGTGGTGCTGGTGAATTTGGTGGGGACAAACTGCCCCCAAGAACCTGCTGCCTCTGCCTGAGGACAAAATCCACGTGTCCACCCCATGGAAACCCAACCAGGCAGCTCCACACCAAGTGCTGCCCCTGCCCTGGTGCCAACGTGCACAACGCTACCCGCACCAAAAACATTCTACATAGAAAAAAAAACCCAAAATATTAAAAAAAACCCTACAAATTGTGCAAAAATATCCAGCAGCTTTTAAGAACATAATTCAAGTATTGCTACCAAGGGCTGTGAGCCCCCTGTGCACACCCCAGCCCAGCTCTCCTGGGTCTCTCCAGGCACAGAGGGCTGCTCAGGGTGAGCCCAAGCATGTGGGAATCACTCCTGAGGAGCTGGGGACAACCCCGTTCTCATCTGCAACCAAAAACCCAAACCAAGAGCAGGGTGGGGTTGGCAGAGACCCCCCAGTCTCTGAGGAAAATGGTGCTTTGTGTGTCCTCTGTGAAACTCCACCTGGGGAGGGTGAGACCCTTGGGGATCCCTGCACTTTGCTGACATAACCAGCTGAAGTTCCCCCAAACCTCACAGCTGTGGCCTTGCCAAGCAGCCCCTCATGATGAGCCCCACACAACACTGGGGGTTTCTCCTTCCCTGTTACAAGGAGGGTCCATCCTGACTCGTGTCCTTGCTGCCAAACTGCCTGGCAGGGCCACAACACGAGTTCTTCAGCATCCCCCCAGTGACCAGCCAGAAAATGGGATCAACAGCAGCTGGGACACGTAAATAACATCCATGTCTGCTGGGAGTTCTCCCAGCCCAACAGCCCCACCTCACCCAGGCACAGCAGCTTCTGCAAAGGAAAAGCTGCTCTGGCAGAGGCTGAGGTGAGAACCCAACTCAGGAGAGTGAAGGGTCCTTCTGGGCACGTTCATGGAGAGAACAGGGAGAACTTCAGCCTCCACCAGCCCAGAAGATGAGGTGTGAGAGCCCAGCTCTGAGTGGGAACTCTCTGCCAGCCCCCACCTCCCACCCTTGCCCCATCTCAGCATTCCAGGAGCAAACACTCCAGGCTCAGGGGTCTGGTGGCTCCCCAGACCCATCTCAAGGTGCAGCAGAGACCCCCCCCCTCTGCTTTCTGAGGGTCTCCCAAGCTGCTGGGCTCCATCAGGCCAAAAGTCCAGACAGGCCACATCACAGTGAGACAAATCAACAAAAAATAATAAATAAAATAATAAAAAAAAAGGCAACATCTGGCTCGAGTGAGTCTTTGGCAGCTCTGCTCACGGGCTGGGGAGGTGGCAGGAGGGGAAGGTGGAGCTGGGAGCAGGCACTGGGTCCCCTCAGCACTGCTAGGGGATGGCTCCTACCATGCTGGTGTCAGGCTTGGCTCCAAAGGAGGGGATCTCACTCTTAGGGCTGGACGGGGTCCCCACGTCTGGCTGGATGAAGCCTCTTCTGTCTATCAAGCTGGAAAAGAGAGAGGGGAGGGTGCAGGGGGGGAGGAGGTGAGGGAATGGAGGCTGCTCAGAGGGTTCTCCTTGGGGGAATGTCAAGCAGACCATGGGCAGCAGCTCCTGCCCACCACACCAACCACACAAGCCACCAAGAACCTTCAGGCAGCCCAAGCTCTGGGTCACCACAAACCCAAGTGGGAACTGGAGAAAGGAAAACAAGAGTGAGGGAAGAGCTGAGTAAAACCCTGCCCTGCCCACAGCCTCCTGGTGTGCAGGGTCCCTGCAGCCATGGGGTGACCATCTCCAAGTGGTAGAGCTGGTGTTTGGGCACCCCTGAACCCAATCAAACTCTTGTGGGCACCTCTGAGCAGGGTTAGAGGTGAGTAAAACACACTTGAGTGGCTGCAAACCTCAGACACCCTCCTGTGCTCTTGTGTTACACACTGTGGTCAGTTTTGGTCTCCACTGTACAAAAAAAGGCTGGAAAGGGTCCAGAGAAGGGCCACGAGGAGATCAGGGGATTGAAGACAAGGAGTCACATGTTAAAAACAAGGAGGAAGGGATGCAAGATATTCCTGGGGAGATTCCAACTGGAGTCCAGAAGAAAACTCTTCACAATGGTCACACCTTGAATCCTGGGGTCAGGTTTGGGCCCCTCACTCCAACAAGGACCTTGAGGGGCTGGAGCGTGGCCAGAGAAGGGCAACGAAGCTGGGGAAGGGTCTAGAGCAGGAGTGTGGTGAGGAGCAGCTGAGGGAGCTGGGGGGGTTGAGCCTGGAGCAAAGGAGGCTCAGGGGAGACCTTCTGGCTCTGCACAACTCCCTGACAGGAGGTTGTGGTGAGATGGGGGCTGAGATCTCTTGTCCCCAAGTGACAGGCCAAGAGGAAAGGGCCTCAAGTTGCCCCAGGGGAGGTTGAGGTTGGAGCTGAGGAACAATTTGTTGCTGTTTGGGGTTGTTGTGGCTGTGCCAGGCTGGGCAGGGCACTGGTGGAGTCCCCATCCCTGGAGGGGTTTCCAAGGTGTGGAGATGTGGTGCTGAGGACCAGGGGTTAGTGGTGCCCTGGCAGGGATGGGGGAATGGTTGGACTCATGATCTTTAAGGTCTTTTCCAACAAAAGAGTCTGTGGTTCTCTGAAATCTGCCCTTCCCAAGGCCCCTCTCCCAGGGCTGGATGCAACCCCTGCTGCTGTGGGGGTCCCAGGCTCTCACCTGGGGTGGAAGGGTCCACACAGCACCGCGCAGCAGTTCGTGAGGATACTTTTATGGCTGTAGGGGTTGGCAAACTCTGAGCCCCTCTTATTTGACCAGGAGCCTTTGATCTGAAAGGGAAAGGACACGTGCAGGTGAAGCTGGGAAAGATGAGACAGCAGAAAATCAGATGATGATGGACTCGGTTCAACTTTTGCTGCAGAGGTGGAAGGTTTGTCCTCCCTCTCCTTGTTTTCACCAGGACAGCTGCAAAAAGGCAGCCAGAGGAGACACCAACGTGCTGCTCCTGCCTCTGCAAGGGTCAGCCTGGCTGAAAAGCTGGAAAGCTCCAAGCTGTGCCCTCCCCGTGCTGCACAACTTGTCACTGCCACCATCCTCAACACCAGCCTCCTCCTCCTCCTCCTCCTCCTCCTCCCTGGCTCTCTCCGAGGCTGAAAGCTCAGCAGAGCAGGGCTGGAGCTCACAGCCCCTTCTGGGCTCCTCAGGCTGAACAAACAAGAAGGGGATTCCCAGCAACAGGAGGAAACAACCTCATGTCCCCACCCTGAGCAGCTGTCACCAGGGCTGTGGTTTCGAAACCCCGCTCACGTCAGGCGTGGGCACAGGCAGGGGGCAGATGCTTGTACCTGGCCCTGGCCTCAGCTCCAGCCAACCCTTCACCACCACATTTCCTCCTCTTGTTTTGTTTTGACTCCCTCCCCCCACTTGCAGCACGAGGTTGGCAATGTGGGCGAGAGGCCACGGGACCTGGTGCTCTCAGAGCTGGGACCTCCAGCACTTACAGAGTCCCTGCAAAGCACTTACAGAGTCCTGCCAGCACCTCAGGACCCAACAGAAAGGTGGAGAAGAAAAGGGAGGGGAAAAAAGCCCCAGAAAAGAGATGCAAACATGTCCTCTGCAGTGCTGGAAGCTCCCACAGCAAGGATAACAGGTACTTCTGGCCAGAAGGGTGGATTTTGATGCAGAGGATCAAACAGATCCTGCTTTTCCATACTCTGCCCTGCTCAGAACATTCATTTGGCCCCTGGAGTCTGCAGACTTTGAGGTAAATCACAGGAGATGCCTCTACAGGATTTGCCTGTTCGAGAGGAGGAACTGATAGAGACAAAGGGACTTGCCCAGGGTCTCAGAGGAAACCTGTGGTTATGTGGGATGCTCAATTCACATCATCCGTGTCCCAGGCTAACACCCAAA
This sequence comes from Brachypteracias leptosomus, assembly GCA_013401335.1. Classification (NCBI taxonomy): domain Eukaryota; kingdom Metazoa; phylum Chordata; class Aves; order Coraciiformes; family Brachypteraciidae; genus Brachypteracias; species Brachypteracias leptosomus. The sequence continues at coordinate 161,917 of VYZX01000064.1, forward strand.
TAAACCTCGGGGGCCAGCCTTCCTTTTTTAACCTCAGAACTCCTAATTTTAAGCACAGACTGGAAAAACCACACACGTGACCCTATAAGACTTGCAAGCCCCACGTGTGGCACAGTCCCTGCTGCTTCCCCCCACTCAGCCACCCAAATTACAGCCTAAATGTCTTGGGCATGGGCTGTTTCTTTGCAGGGGGTTCTCACATCCCACCAAGATACTGCAGCAAGGCAGCCAAGGATCCCCTGAGAGCCTCAGGAAGGAGCAAGGCCCCACAGGAGGAGTGTCCAGGTACTTACATCTTCATTTGTCGTCAGGTTGGAGGCGACTAAATAAGTGTGAAAACCTGAGAGGCCCAAAATGGACCAGACTGAGAAGAAACAAATCACCAGCTCCAGCACAGTGACAGAAAAGAAGTCAAGGAAGCCTCAGGGAACACAATCAACCTGCAAGGAGAAGCAGAGGGGTGCTGGGGGAGGTGTGGGCTGGGACCACACACCCTGGGCCATGAAAACATCTCAGCAAGCTTCTCATTCCCTGTGCTGGCACCCACCAAGCACAACCTGCTCCTGCTGCTTCCCTCTCCACAAACTGGGAAACAAGTTTGTCACCCACCCTTAGTGGTGGGCTAAAAGTCTCCCCAGTTTGGTGATGCTGAAGACCTGCCTGCCCCAGGGAGCTCAGGGATGAGGTTAAGTGGGGAAAGGACACCCAGGTGACCCTGCAGAGAGCTCCTGGCACCCCTCTGTGCCATGGTTAGTGCTGCTGCCCCAGTGCCCAGCATCAGAAGGATATCTTGCAGGTGTTGTCTTCAGAGTGGCGAGGAATCCATCCCTCTGAGAGCCTGCAAAGCAAAACAGGACAGGGATCCTCATCAGCCTCACATCTCCAGCCAACACTCTGCTCCTGAGCACACAGACACCCCCCAGCCACAGGGATCTGCAGGAGGAGCATCTGCAGCCTTTGCAGACACAGCTCCAGGAGACGTGGAGCTAAAGGAAGGTCACCTTCCCCAGCAGGGTTAGAGCTGATACATCCACCAGCTCCTTCACTAGAGGGGACAACCCTGGCAGCAGCTCCCAGGGTCTCTGCAGCAAGGTGCAGGGTGGGTCTGATGGGCAGATCACCTTCCCCAGCAGGGTTAGAGCTGATACATCCACCAGCTCCTTCACTAGAGGGGACAACCCTGGCAGCAGCTCCCAAGGTCTCTGCAGCAAGGTCTCTGTGATTCCCTGTGGTCTGAGACCACATTTATTCAGCCCCCCCCACACTGAAAAGCCTGGTGCAAACCACCCAGAGCCTCCCCACACTGTCCAAGAGGAGCAGGGGGGTTGCTGGAGGGCAGGAGCAGGCACAGCCCCCCTCAGACCCATGGTACTCACGCAGGGTGAGGTGGGTGACGACGCAGGCGAAGATGAAGGCTGTGAGGAAGGACAGGGAGAGGATGAAGGCGTAGAAGTAGCGGTAGTTGCGCTTCCCCACGCAGTTGCCCACCCAGGGGCAGTGGTGATCAAACCTCTCTGGAACAAAGGGACACGGTGAGGAGTCCTGGAACCTCACATCCCAAAACAGAACCCCAAAAACAGGGGCTACAAATGGAGATTCCACCCCGAGAGCAGAACCCCTGTTCTGTGTCCAGTGCTGGGCTGCCCAGGTCAAGAGAGACAAGGAGCTGCTGGAGAGAGTCCAGGGGAGGCTGGGAAGATGCTGAGGGGCTGGAGCATCTCTGTGCCCAGGACAGGCTGAGAGCCCTGGGGCTGCTGAGCTGCAGGAGAGAAGCCTCAGAGGGGATCTGATCAATGCTGAGCAAGAGCTAAAGGGTGGGGGCAAGAGGCTGGGGCCAGACTCTGGTCAGTGGTGCCCAGGGACAGGACAAGGGGCACCGGGCACCAACTGGAACCCAGGAGGAGAAAGTTGTTTGGGGTGAGGGTGTTGGAGCCTGGCCCAGGCTGCCCAGAGAGGTTGTGGAGTCTCCTTGTCTGGAGAGATCCCAAAGGGGCCTGGGCATGATCCTGCTCTGGGGGAGCTGCTGGAGCAGGGGGGTTGCACCAGATCATCTCCAGAGCTCCCTTCCAACCCCCACCATGCTGAGATTCTGTCAGCAAGAAGTTTCAACAGAGCCCTGCCTCTTGCTCACATGCCTTTTTTTATCATCAAAGGCCAAACCTTTCCTCTCACCAACCAGCCTCGTGACCAGCACCATCCACCATTACTAAAACTGAAAGAGAGCAGGGACAGTGCAGCAGCTCTTCCAGCACCTCTCAGCACTGGGTGTGCACCCAGCACCGCTGCTCCCCTTCTGCCCATCAGCTCCCCCACCTTCTTTGAGGCAGAAAATAATTCTGAGAGTTATAAAGACATGCCTCTAAACCCCCAGAACCTGCTGGGAACCCCGGGCAGGTGCCATCTACCTGCAAACACTCCCAACTGCCTTCTGTGCTCCAGACTAACTGGGGACACCAGTGCAGACACAGCCCAGGGACATCCCCAGGCCCCTGGATGGTTCCTCTTCCAACCCTGCCCCAGCCATGGCTGCTTTCAAGTGCAAGGAGGAGTCACAGCCACCCACAGCTACCCCCAAACAGATGCTGCTTCATAACTCCCAAACTACTTCTCTTAAACTAGAACCTTGGGGTCTTGTGACTGCTCATGGGTTGGTTGTTCCTCCAGCTCCACCATCAAGCCTCTGCATCCACATGATGCACAATCAGGAGCAGCTACACAAGGAGTAAACTCTGAGCATGCCCCTAAATCACGGCTGCCCCACGTCTGCCTGGGGCCACCAGAGGCTTTTCTTTAGGTCTTTGTGCATTCCCTCCTGCCCCACCACCCTCTGAGAAGACACAGAAGAGCTCAACCAGCATCTGTGGTGGTGCCTCTACCAGTCTGGTGACAGCAAAGGCACAGATAAGAAGGAGCTGGCAGCAAACCTCGTGTTGGGTGGAGGCTTTCACTGCCTTCCACAGCATCATCCTCCCAGAAACAGGGAACACAGAGACATGGAGTCCTGGACTTGCCTGCCCTGAGCCCTGAGTTGCTTTCATTTTAATTGGGAAGAAGAAAGACCAGTCAGTATCTTAGACTGGGAGACCTTCTGGGGGCCCTTCAGGGCTTCAAGGGGCCTGGCAGAAAGATGGGGACAGAGTTTTGAGCAGGGCCTGTTGGGACCGGACAAGGAGGGATGGTTTGACACTGAAAGAGGGAGATTTAGACTAGAGCGAAGGAAGAGATTGTTGGTGCTGAGGGTGGTGAGAGCCTGTGCCAGGCTGCCCAGAGAGGTGGTAGAACCACTGCAGGTGAGGCTGGGCTCTGAGCAACCTGCTCTGGTTGCAGATGTCCCTGCTCCCTGCAGGGGATGAGATGACCTTAAAAGATCCCTTCCCACCCAACCCACTCTGTGACTCCACGATTCTACGACCTCACTCTATAACCCTCTAGGAGCAGCAACCCCAACCTGTGCAGAAACACAGAAACCACCTCAAACAGCAGGAAAATCCCCTTTTCTGGGCTTACCCACACAGTTGTCACAGACGCTGCAGTGGGAGGTGCGGGGAGGACGGAACATCTTGCAGGTGTAGCAGTACTTGAGCTTCACCACGTACTTGTTGATCACCACCTCCATGGTGCGGGCTGGGGGGCGGTAGGTGGAGGTGCCCATGCTGTCTGCAAGGGCAGGAAGGGACAGTCAGGGTGGGGCAGGTGAAACCCAACCCCCTGCTTGGGTTTTTTTCAGTGTGACCAAGACACCGGGATGGGGATCAAAAGGTCTGGCTGGTGGTGGTTGATGTGTGCTTGAGGCTGGACCCGCCAAGTCCTTCTCATGGGCTGCTGGAGGACAAGGATTCTGGGTCGTGATCATGGTGGGCTGAGCTTAATGGGTGGCAGTGAAAGAGCCAGAGCCCTAGAAGGTGTTTGAAGATCTTTTTAGGACGCAGCGAGTGGCACTAAAGGTTCCAGTCCCCAGCCCTGGAGGGGTTTCCAAGGTGTGGAGATGTGGTGCTGAGGGACAGGGGTTAGTGATGCCCTGGCAGGGATGGGCTCAATGAGCTGAAAGGTCTCTCCCACCCTATGATGTGTTGCAGGGTGGGCAGCCAGGACCTGCAGGCAGCTCCTCACAGCATTATTTATGTCCTTCCCTCATGTGCTCAGTGGTAACACTGCTGAGATGCCAAGAGGAAGTGATCTCTGCCCAGGGCTCTGAGAGCATCAAGCAATTTATAAATAGCAAGCACCAAAGCAGCAGCACTAACGAGCCCAGCAACACCAGCTCATCTCTGCACATCCCAACCCACTGAGGCAACAACCTGTTCACACACGGGGAGGTTCCTCCTCTGCTGTCAGCACCCAAGCCACAAAAACCTCAGCAGAAGCACCCCCAGCACCCAACCTGCTCACCCAGTGGCACCACCAGACTCCAGGAACCCACTCCAGGCAGGTTTCATTGACGTTTGACATGGGTATGTTGGTAGCACAAAGATTCCTCCTCCTCAGGGCCACAATTGAGGGGTTTTTTTAGGAATACAAGTTCCACCTGTGAGTGCTGGTGCTTCACTGGGGACTGGCAGCTGGAGACTCTCTCTGCTCAGCAAAAACAGCTGGAAAAATCTCTGTGTTGCCTTTGCAATTGTGGGGGTTACTCCTTGAACTCAGTCCCTCTTAAAAAAGCACCTTCCCCACGCTGAGGAAGCCTTTGAGAGCAGAGATGTAGCAGTGGGGGTGTTAAGAGGATAATAAGAGGATTATCTGAACAGCAACAGCTGGCACATCAGGCAGCATCTGCAGCCAGATTACTCTTTGGGCACTTATAAATAGAACCATGGAAAACCACTCAGAGGGTATTTTAAACCCATTTTTCAGTCAGATGTAGAATTGCTGCCTTCAGTGGGGCAGACTCAAGCTGGTTTGCATCAGCTTTGCTATAAAGAATTTGTTATTACCACCACCAAGGTCCAGGGATGCTGGACACACACACCTTGGCCACCACCAGCACAGGGTGACAGAGCAGTTTTTGGATGGGGACAGTCATTAGCATAGCTGGAAACCATCACAACCAGGGAGACCTTGAGGCAGAGCAGCTCAGTGGCAAATTGTACTCTTAATTTTGTGCCTAAATTAATGATCCTACGTCCTCACCACTTGGATTGTGCAGAAGAAGGGGCAGGGTTAGATTCCTCCAAGCTTGGACAATATTTAAAGTAGTTCATGCACTGTTTTGGAGCAGCACAGGCACGTTTGCTCTGTCTTATATTTAGCCTGGAGAGAAGGAATAAATTATTGATGCTGGGGATGGTGAGAGCCTGTGCCAGGTTGCCCAGAGAGGTGGTGGCTGCCCCATCCCTGGCACCATTGCAGGCGAGGTTGGGCTCTGAGCAACCTGCTCTAGTTGAACATGTCCCTGCTCCCTGAAATGACCTTTAAATCTTCCTTCCCACTCAAACCAGGCTCTGATTCTATGATCTTTAAGAGCCTGGCAGAGTGATTCTGAAGGGGGATTTTTTCCTGGTACACGGTCCCTAACTGTGTGTTCGTTTGATGCCACAAACTCTCCCTCCCAAGAGCTCCTCACAGGGTCACTGCCACCCAGGTACCTTCTGGAGGGCAGGAACAGCCCCAACCCACTGCACCACTGGGAAAGTGATGGAGCTGACCAGAAAGGAACAGCCCCTCTGCAGATCCTCTCTCTGAAGCCCTGTGTGCTAGAGGAGCTCATCCCACCAGGACACTGCCAAGCCTAAAAATGTGATACTCCAGCTTCTTCCCTCCCCCTGGACAGCTGGTAAGGAGCAAAGACCCAAAGGAGGCTGGCTCAGCCCAAAATACACATGGACACACACAGAGGGAGGGGGAGAGGGAATAAAATCATTCCCAGGAGAGGGAATAAAGTCTCACCAATGCGCTTCTCCAGGTCTGCAGCCTCACTCGGGGTGGCTCTGGGCAGGATCCCCGGGTCTCTGAAGCTGGTCTGGAGCAGGCAGCTGATGACGAAGAAGAAGAGGATGGCTGCAATGATGGGGATGGCCAAGGTGAGGTGATTGGCAAGGAAGGGGCAGCTGTTAAAAGAAGAAATAAAAAATTCACACTGTTATCAGCCAGCACTGCAGAAGTGGCTATTGGCTGTGACACAACACACTGGGAATTGTCCCTGGGGAGGGCTGAAGAAGCTTTGGAACAGCAAGAGGCAGCCCAGAAAACACTGGAGTGGCACTGGGAAGAGAGAGTCTTCCACACAAAGACCCCACACACAACCTTTTTGCCCTTCCCAAGCCCCAGCATCCCATTATTGTGGCCTTCCAGGATCTGAAGGGGGCTACAAGAAAGCTGGGGAGGGACTTTTGAGGCTGTTGGGTAGTGGTAGGACTGGGGGGAATGGGTCAAAAGTAGAGGTGGGGAGATTGAGATGAGACGTTAGAAAGAAGCTGTTGCCCAGGAGGGTGGGGAGACACTGGCCCAGGTTGGCCAGAGAGGTGCTGGAAGCCCCATCCCTGGACATTTGGAAGGCCAGGCTGGCTGGGGCTGTGAGCAACTGATGTAGTGGGAGGTGTCCCTGCCCATGGCAGGGGGGTTGGAACTGGATGATCTTTAAGGTCCCTTCCAACCCTGATGATTCTATGATTTCAGCTGGTTGCCTCCTACAAGAACTCATGGAGAAACCCCCCCAAGCTGAGCTGGGACCAACATCAACATGAGCACAATCCCATTTGGTCCAACACGTGAAGCTCGGAGGAAACTTGGCTTTGATTCAACAGGGCTTGGCTCTCTCTGGATGACTCGTGTGCCCTTCATGGTGTGCCAGATGTTTGGACAGGGCCACCTTCCAGCACCCACCCTGCCGTGACAAGCCACCAGGCAGATGCCACCCACTCCTGGGCTTGCTCTACCGTGACCTGGGGCTGGTTTTCCACAGATGGGGACCTGCAGGATCCCTCCCCACGTCAGGGCAGCTCCATTACTGGCTGGAGGACAGGTGGAGCTGGCTGAGGAACGTGGCTCTTTGCAGGGCAGGGAGCTGGAGACCCCTCCCCTCCCTCTCCCTGCAGAGGGATTTGCTATTATAAGCACTGATAAGCACCCGGAGTGGAGTGCAGACAGACAAGCAGCTTGAGCCCTGATGTCTGCGGGCAGCGCTAAGTCTCAGTAAGGCTGGGAGGCAGTTTGAGAGGATTAAGCAACTTTTGTTTCAACTCCCAGGCTCAGCTGTCCAGAACAAAGCAGCCACCGAGCAACAAAACCCCTCTGGCCCGAGAGCAACTCTGCAGCCAAGCCCCTCGGAGACAGAGGGACAGAAAGGGCTCTGAAATGAGAGATGGCAGCTTTGTTGTCACCCCTTTTCCAGGAGAAGCTCCAGACCCTGCTGCTTTCCCCTGTCAGGCAATGAGAAATGGCATTAAAAAAAGGGCAAACTGTGGGCACAATGAAAATATATTCACTGTGCATCTCACAAACCGTCACCCGCTGCTAAAATAACAACTCGGAAAGCCCCAGGGCACCTTCAACCAACCCCGAGGGACTGGGCAAGGAGGGAGGGGAGAGCAGATGTCCCCTGCTTGGCCCTGCACAAAGGGGTCACTGTGCTCCCCCTGCCCCTTCCCTTCACACAGGGAGAGCTGTCAAAGGGGCACAGGCAGGAGTTTTCACATCGGGATGCTGCTGCTGCTGCCTCCTGCAGCTGCCCGCTCCTCTCAGCTCATCTGACTTCTCAGAAGCTCTAATCCGATCAAATGCCTTCATCTCCCCTCAGCAGCCCTGCCAGGCTCTGCTCGGAGGCTCCCAGAGATAATGCTGGGCTGCCAAGGCAGGCACGACCCCTCTGCTCCATACAGCAGCAGGGAAACCAAGCTCCTCTTGCTCCCGAGGTGGAACCAGGGCAGCAGGAGCTCTGGGAGGTGTCAGCAGCCAACCTCACCTAACGGGGTGCTCCTGGCTCTCCCCTCCCTTAGGGTACGGGAGCAGGGAGCTGCCCCAGGCCCAGCTTTCCTAGAACACAGGGGACCTGGGGAGCTGCAGCTCCCACTCCCCTGGACACCGCTGAGCAATGGGGACCAGTCCAGTGCAGACCCTCACGGTGGGATCCAAAGCATTTCACTGTGTATCAGAAACATTATTCCTCCTGCCTCTACAGACCAAGTCCCCCAGTCTTGGGGGGGTTCCTGGCTGCTATTCTGGACCAGTTCTCTCCTCTGTAACATGAGGGGGGACTGTGGGTGGGATTTAGAGGCCAGGGGGCATCCTGCAAGGATATTAAACCTCTTCACGGGGTTTAACTGAGCAAACGAGGTTCAGAGCCACCCCTGCCCAACCTTCCTGCCCCCCACACGGGGATAGGCAAAGGGGAAGCCTATGAAGTGGGTCTGGGGGCTGTGCAGTAGGGGAATGCCTTAGAGGGGGCATGGGGAGAAGGGAGGGAGACTGGGGCTCCCATGCAGGGGGAGAAAGGTGTCCCCAGCCCACCTCCCTCCCTCCATGAGACCATGGGTGGGATGCCAGGTACCCCACTGATCCCCCAAAGGGAGGGGGCTTAAAGGAGGGGGACAAGAGATGCTCAGAGACCCCGGGGGCAAGGATTTGAAGGACAGACCCCACACGGCTTTACCCCAGCAGGGATGGGGGTCTAGTCCCGAGGGGGGAGTGTTGGGTCCCAGCACAGTCTAGGGGACACCAGAGGGACGCCCAGCCGAGGAGGGGGCCTGATCTTGAGGAACCGGGGGGGGATTTGGGAGCCCAGTACGGGGGGAACGACCATAGAGTCCCTAAGGAGAGGAGGGAACTGCTC
>VYZX01000065.1:0-51275 GCA_013401335.1 Brachypteracias leptosomus
AAACCTTAAACCACAACAATAATTTTCACTGTTTTGAGCTATCTTTTATGCAGGTGTCTGGTTGTAAAAATTTTCCCAAATAAGCCTTTAATAATATTCACTTCTGCGTTCTTGAATCTCTATATAGGAAGATCCACAGTATTTGTATTTATTTTTTTAACTTTCTGTCAACGTTAGGCAACTCATCTCTCATAGCAGGAGTCAGTGAGATGAGAAAGTTGAGAGCACTCTGCTCCTGTATAGCCCTTTTTTTTCTCAGTATGTGTAATGGTCCCCAAAATGAATCCTGTTAGTGTGATATTGCTCTGAGCTGGGAAGGAAATTTTGGTCTTAAATCAGATTCACTTATCTGTCTTTGAATACTTGGGATGTGGAGACAAATGCCTATCACAGGGTAAGAAATAACATGTTAAGGGACCTTGGTACTGCACTTGGTAACCAGATAAATTCCTTCTACCTAGTCTAGCTGAGGGGAGAGGAGGCCCCTTGAACAAATGTGAGCGGCAGAGGATCTCTGATGTGCCTGAAAACCTGCTTCCTTGCCTGTAAGCTCATAGAACAAGTAGGGTCTATGAAAAGACAGCAGCAACCCAATGTGACCTCGTAAAGCAATTTAGGCTCAAATATGCAAAGAATTTAAATGGTGGTTAGACACAAATAGGTGCATTGGGGCTATGGTAGTCCTGCGCTTCACTTTTCCATCTCTAAAATGGGGAAAGCAGTACTTTCTTAACCTGTATTTCCATCCTTCCTGGGTGTAGAGAGATTAAAAACATTAGAGGTTGTGAAGTACTTGAATACTGAAAAACGTGGCTCCTCTGCATACCAGAAAACGTGGCTCCTCTGCATACCACTGACATATTTCTAACATCATAGTTGCTGTTAGTAGGAATTTCTTCTTCTCATACACCTCTTGCTTCTCGGGCTCATCACAGAAGCCACTACTTATCATTGGTTAAGGTTACTGTGACTTGATACAAAAGAGCCAAGCACCACTACTATACTAAGACAGAATGAAAGCAACTGCTGGTGACACACACTTCAAGGGCAATGAGTTGTCAGTGAATTGTAATCTAGGGCTGTGACACTGCTTTTCTTCAGGCTGTATTAATTGATGGGGATAACAGCCTTGACTGCACACTTCTTCACCATTGGAGAAATGCTATTTTCTTTTATTTCACTGTTCACTGCAGAAAATTATCAAAAGGGCATATAAAGGAGTTAATATCTGGGCAGGAGATGGGGGTTTGTGGGCTTTTGGACCTCTCTAGGAGGAAGCTGGAGCATCCAGGGCAGGCAGGGAGATGGGTTTACATTTTCAGTCAGTGCTTCTGTTTGTGTAGGGAAGAAGTTCATGGGGTGCAATTTTGGTGCTGGGCAGAGGCTGGGGGAGCCAGGAGCCTGTCCTGAGAGCTGGACTTCTCCTAGGACTAGCCCTGGGTCACTGCCAGCTGTGGTTTGAGCATTGGAGAGATGAGAGGCAGAGACACCTGAGCTAGGATGTGAGTGTGCAGAGCGTCAGTGGTGTCCCCCTTGGTTTCGTGCTGGTGAGGAAGAGTGGCAGTTCCCTGTGCCATGGAGGTCAAGGTTGCATGTGGAAGGGCTTGGGGTGTGCTCATGCCATCCCGAGGGGTGTCAGCTGCTGCTAGCAGCAGGATGGGCACCTTGCCTCACTTGCTGAGTCCTGCAGTCCGGTGAACACCATGGCCAAGATGTGTGATGTGTTTTACATGAGGATAAAACCATGGCATGTGCAGTACTCTGGTGTCTTTTCTTTTTTGCACATTGCAGCAGTATATTGTGCAAGTAAGTTACCAAAATATCCTGGAGCCCACCCACAACTTCAGCTAAGAATGGGTTGTTTTCATCCATTTTTTTTTTCCATTATTCCACTGAGTCTACTCCCCCACATTTTAGTGAAGCAGGGATGTATCTTCCTTCCCTGGCATAATGCATCATGGCTCAGGAATACAGAAACAATTTGTCTGTGTGACAGTATGAAAACTTGATAGAATTATAAAAATAGGTTTTTATTTCCCTTCCCCCCCATGGAAGTATGTATTATACTCTTCTCATCTGGATAAATACATACAACTTGTGTAAATGACCCTCAACTTAAAGTGAAAGTGAGAGTTCGTTCCTTTAGGCATGGAATTATTCATTTTTAACTTGATACTGATGCATCAAATTGCATGCGATTTCAGGGTTGATAATGTATTTATGTTTTTCCTTTAGACTGTAAATGAAACAGAGTTTTCAGACACTATTAACTCTTTTAAAAACAATTCTCTGTGAATTTTGAACTTTTGAAGCATGCCAGAAAATTTCTTTTCTAAACAGACACCATGTAATACTTGCTTATCAAAACCAAATGACATACTGGGAAGCTATAATAACAATTGCAACACACAAAGGCAGAACTTGGATTTTTTATAGTTTCTTCTCACCTGCCTGTGATGATGACAGTCCTTTTTCCCCTTGGTAGTACAATTCATGGAGACCTTGTAACACCGTTTTTTTTTAAGGGCTGCCGCAGAGAAAGAAATTGTCACCCGATGGAGGTGCTTCAGAATTTCTCCAAATCCAAATACTGTCCAGGCACAGGTTTTATTCTGTTATATCGCTTTCTCCTCAGCCACTCTCAATCCATATTGTACTCATGCATGAATTACATCCAATTTGCAAAAATACTGACTGCTACAAAGTAGCCCTAGTTAGTAAGCAGAACTACCAGGCCAGAGAGAACTGGGGTTTTCCCCCTTCTTCTGTATAGTATTTATAAGTTATTGATTCCAATTCCAGCTGTATAAGGTGATTTTTCTGTGGGTGTTTTTCATGCATCAGTCTGAGCTCAGGTCCTGAGGCCTCTAGTTTCCTGCTTTGCCATCTATCAGTGTCAGTAGCCACAAAGATACAGGTTTCAGGGCAGCTATTCGGGGGGGCTGTGGTGGCAAGTGTTGGGGGGGCTGTGCTGCACCACCCAGGGTGGTTCCTTTCCTCTGCTTGGATGGTTAGAGCTGCAGAGGCTGCTCCTCCCTGCTGCCTGCAGGATGTCTGCAAATAGTTTGGGTTTGAGTCCTTTTAAATGGTCCTTTGGTTTGCTCAGTATGTCATTTCCTTTACTGGCAGGCTACCACATTCGCCTGTACCGCTCCTAGTATGGTAACTTTTCAGGATTTCACCCAGAACATGCATATTTTTTCTTCTCTTGGCATCTTCTGTTCAAATTTGACAAAGCAGAGCTTGCCTCTCATTGTCAGGGCAGCACAGGGAAAGACTGGCCACAGAAAAGCCCTTGTGGTGCAAAGCTAGCAGAATTGAGTGGCCCTTCCTGCCATCTCTCAGCTTGTCATTGCTTCTGGTGTTGCAAAAGGGCAAATCACATTTGTGGTCCCACATGTATTTAAGACCTTTGACCTGTGCCATGGAGAACCCCACAAAGAAATAACCTGGGTGCTGAGCTGCTTCCAAAAACTCATCTCCTCTCCTGAGACAGGTTTCCACAGCCTTCCACTTGCTTCACTGCTTTCAGCAGCACATTTGTTGCCAGCTAAAAGCCTGTTTCCCATTTTGCATCAGCAGAGTTCACCGGAAGGACCCTACACGTGGCAGTATTGGCATGCAAAGGCAGGACAGACCTTCCAATAGCCTCCTAAAGATGCAGCAGCAAAACACCAAGCAGCAGAGTTGCACTTTTGCTTCACCTGTTGGGAGAGGTGTTACCTGCAAAAGCTTTAAAATGTATGTTGGGGCTGTGAGTTCTTCTATGGTGTGTAGATAGTAGCTGGGAGGTATCACTGCAATGAATATGAAAGATCATCATAGTCCTTGGCCTCTTAGCTGAGCTGCTGAATTTTTAGATAGTGAAAATGTTGGGTTTGTGCCATTGACAGTGGCAGTGATTTCTCGTACCTTGGATTCAATAAAAACCTGACACTTCCTTCACTGATGTACTTATTATTTTCTCGATTGCATGTCAATGTGCATGTGATCAGGATCTGGCCCCTCTGAATTAGAGACTGGATTGTTTCAGCAGCAGATTTTGCTAGGCAGCTATCCAGTTGACCTAAACCATTTTTAACATGGTAATTTAAAGGCAAAAGGCAATTCTATATACTTTGCTATATCCTGAATCATCTGTGCTTGTTCTTCTCGTAGTTGCACTATGTCTTTTTAGTTGAAGTGCTGTAGCTGAAGTGTTTGCACTCAGCTCCAAAAGCTCTTAGAATATTCTTATAAGAAAAGGTTGCTTTATAGAAAAGGTTGCTTTATAGGGAAATAGAGCACAAATTATTACCAGTCTGGAGCTGACATGGAGATTTGGCACTCCAGCTGAAGTGCTTCCTTTCAAGAGGTATTTCTATATATTCTGCCCTGTTTCTGATGAACAGACTGTCTCTGTTGTCATTCTCAAACCCTGTGCTTGTCAGACGTGATAAAGGCAAAGGAATACATATAGTGTGCGTTGGCTGATTGCACATTGTCTGGAGCTGTAGAATTTTCCTACACTGTTATTGCTTTCAGGTGATTTATTTGTGCAATTTCTTGGGGAAAATCATCTGCAGGTTTCAAAATGCAATTTGATCTTAGGGATTTATTCTCACTGTGTAAATGGGGACTATCAGTGTCATCTGTGAAATTACGCTAAGATAGTATGGAAAAATAATCAAGACCGCTTTTAGAACATAGACCTCAGCAGAATGACTGCATGTTTATGTTAACACACCTGACATATTAGGGGCAATGAACAGACAGTTTTAGAGGTGAAGTGTGTAGAATCTTGCATAACTCTTGAAAAGAAATGTCTTATTTTCATTTGAAGTACTGTCTTTTTCATCCTCTACAGGAAATACTTCAACTCTCATGGAAATAAGTAAGGAAGATAATTATAGTTTCTTACTCATTTTTGCCTCCAGAGGAAGGAGACCAACTTTTCTTTTAAGACCATTCTTACAGTAATTGAACCAGGGTAATTACTATGCAAAGTTTTCCACTGCCTGCAAATCACTGGCTAAATAAAGTAAAGATTAGCCTGGTGAACCCTTCGATTGTTTGAACAATACATTCCATATGCAGAGTGGTGAGGGCCTGGCTGCAGGGAAGGCTGGGCACTTGAAGGTGCCAGCTTGCTGCTCTGTGACAATTTGGTATGTCTTGGCTCTGAGAAACAAGCACCTTTCTGGCTGATGTGGTGAAACAGGCCATGTGGCTCAAGCTGTCTTCTGGTGGCTGGAAGAAACTATAAGGTATTTGCTGTATTAATCTGCTTTTTCTTTATGCTGAAATTGAGTGCACTGGAGTTGAAATCTTTCCTTAAAACTGGTAATGACTTGTCTAGCTTTTGTATAATGGTGAAACTCTCCGAAATCAATAGGCTTCTCTCTGGGGTATAGGATGGAAAGCATTTCTAAACACAAACTAACAGTGCTTAGTGTGGTGGTGAAAAAATCCTTCCATTTGTAGGGCATGTGGACAAGTAAAGACAGCAAAATCATCAGTGTAACATGGCCACATTAGAAAAAGTTAATTCTTTTCTCTCTCAGTCCATAGCCTAGAAATACTGTGCTGTGATACGAGGAAGCAACTTCTTGTAGTTTTCCAAAGTAGTGGCTTGAATTTTGTTTCTCTCACAAGTCCAGCTGCAAGCTCTGCCCTTGAGCTGCCCCCAGTGTGGTTGTGGGGAGCAGCTCCTGTGGCTAGCTGGACCCTGGCTGTCTCAGTATTGGCTTCTTCTGAGGAACAAACTCCACATTAAACATGCTGTGGCTGTGGTAGATGACCTTCCCTCACCACTACCTTTCTTTTAAGATGGACAGCATTGCTGGAGTGCCTTTTTCTCCAGCTTGCACAGCATGTTAGATTTACTGCAGGAAGCAGAAATATCTGTGTCAGTTTTGGTGTGACTACCTCAAATCACATTCCCCCCTCTTTTGTTTTATTGGTTTGTTGAAGTGCAACCTCCTACTGTTTTGTCTTTGTTGCTCTATAAATTACTGAATATTGCCACGTTTCATCAGTTCAGAGCCAGGCAGTTGTTGCAGTTGTAGCACGCAGGTGTTCTGCCTTTTATATCCTTTATTTTCAATGTAGAGATTGTATTTTCTGATGATTGTAAAAAATGGCAGAGGAACATGGGATTGTTTGGATGGTGAATACATGACTATTTTGACCCAGGTAGTGAATTCAAATGAAAACATTTATAAAGGAATTAACTGCCAAAGTACCCACACTGGAGCCCAGTTTGGGGTCATGGTAAAACTGTGGAAACAACCCCCAGGAGAGCTCAGTCACTCTCAAGTACCTGAAACTAAAGAAAATGCATTTAAGGTTACTTAATATTTCTCTTCATCAGATCTGGCAGTATCTTTTACAGTCCTACAGGTTTCTGAAATGCTATAAAAAGATTAAGTGAGCAGAAGGAATAGCTTTACTTTCTGAAAACTGAAGGTGTGAGTGTGCTTTAGTTTTGCATTACAATATGCACAAGATCTTTCTGCTCCTTAGTGTCTCCACAGATACTTTCTCAGCTGAGGCCCTCTCATTAACCCCCTAGAAAAGGAAGAGGCCTTGAACTTCTGCTTCACTAACCAGAACAAGCAGAAACCTTTCAAATAATGACTATGTGTTGTGTCCTCCATAAGTATCTTCTAGTGTTGAGTATGTGCTTGTGAGTTTAGCTTAGAGTATGGATATCAGCTCTATACCTCTGTGTGTTCTCTGTCACTCTGTTTTCTGCACCTAATACCCCACTCTGTTTTCCCAAGGTGAGAAACTGTTTTTTCTTACACATTCCCAAGTGTCCTTATCCCCAACTCAGCTTGTCTGTAATGAATCAGTATTTGTCAGAGACAGAGCAAATGTCATCCTATATTACATGTGCGCTAAAGAGAAAGAAATAAGCAGTATCTCCACATCTATACTAGACTGTATTAACTCAAACCACAGCCTGTGATGTGTTTTCTCTGGAAATCTTATATATGGACCGAGATTCAGGGATCTATGAACACTTAGTAAAGGCAAGCTAAGGTTATAGCATTTTGGACAACTCTTTGTAGAAATTCGCTTAAGAAAATTAAATCTTTTGCCCTTTCCTTGCTAAAGTCACTTTCTCTCTTTTTTTTGGTGTGTTTTTTTTTTTTCTTTTCCAGGCACTGAACACAAGACCACCCAGAGTCTTTGTCATGGCCCAGCCTGCAGCGTCAGTGTTGTTTCAGTGTGTCCCTCATCTTCACATCGTAATTCCAGGGTGTCTGTACATTCTGTGCAGCAGCACCTTCTGTCTGCACAACTAAAATTCTGACTTGGGTATCATCATGTTTAGAGTTACCTGGGAGAAAGTTCCCACTCCATTTAATATTTGTTTAAAATGCTGCTACTGAGATTCATTTCTTATCTTGTTAATTGAAGCATTTCATCACTCTTCTTGCATCTCTCCACTGGCTTGCTTTCCTCTCCTTTATATGCTGTCATTCTTCATTTTTTAAAGACCCTTCTAGGCCTGTCCCATGAGGCTATGAAGCTGTTAACTCTTGTTTCTGCCCTGAAGAATGGTACCAGTCTTTCTCCCTGTCCTGTTTCACCTTTTCTTATGTTTCTTGTCAGGGGTGGACAAAGTTTCTTGTAGCCCCAGCAGGGTGGCTCTGTTGGGTGACTCCTATACTAGCTTTGAAATTCCCCTTGGCAGTGCTGGCTGTGTGACAGCAGACACCCCAGTGTGCTGCCTGTTCTGGCTTGTGTCTATGCCCTGCTTCTGCTGCCTTCTAGGAAGTGAGATTTGAGAGGACAGAGCCCACCTTGCTTTCATCACCTAAAAGTAAAGCCTTGCTAGCAATGCATTGCTGTAATATGTTTGCTCTTTGTGAAGATTCTGGGTTGTCTATATGCGTAAGACCTCCTATACAAATTGTTTAGACTGAAAGTGTCTACATTTTATAAATGTAATTCTATAAATTAAATTGTTTTCACAGATCACACTTTCCTTTTATTGCTCTTTGTTATTTGAGGGCATATGGTAGCTTTCTGTAAAATGTCGCCTTAATTGCCTTCTGGATATACCCTATAAATCCTGACAAATGCTTTTAAAAGCAAAAACAAAGGCATATTTTTCTTCTATCAGTGGTTACTCAACAAACTGCCTGTACCTTTTCCGTGGGGCCTTGCAAAATGGTATTATGTCAAGAAGAATAATGCTATTTAATTTATGAACCATTAATATTTATTGCACATGCAATCACTGGCATTTTGTGTGAGAGCTGGGCAGCAGCTAATAAAATTGGAAAGAGGTTATAAATTTACCAGGCTACCCAGGTAATTCACATGGGATAATTTTTGATTAATTTCTTTATTTGTGTTGATAAATTTCGTGGTAGTAGCCAATGAGTTCTTTGGGTTTTTTTAAAA
Source organism: Brachypteracias leptosomus (assembly GCA_013401335.1). Lineage (NCBI taxonomy): Eukaryota > Metazoa > Chordata > Aves > Coraciiformes > Brachypteraciidae > Brachypteracias > Brachypteracias leptosomus. The sequence continues at coordinate 8,401 of VYZX01000065.1, forward strand.
AAAAATTATTTGCTAGCTCATAATGAAATGCTCAATAATCGCTACAAATAATTAAACTCCTCTATTATCAGGGATTTTTAAGTGTGCTGAAGAAGACTTCCTTATACCACTATACAATTAAGCAGTTGGATCTCAGTCTTATTTCTGAGTTGAGATCTGCTTATTTCTCACAAAGATCATGACTGGGGACTCCTTATACTGTGTTTCATGTAAGTGCATCCAGAGACCCCAGTGCATAACGCTGCTGCCTCAAACCACACATCTGATTCTCCAGTGTGAGGAATTGGGATTGCAAAGCTTATTTAGCTTTGCAGTGAGTCCTTCTGCAAGCTGTGTGGAATACTGCCCCAAGAGAGGACTCTTGTGCCACAGTATCATCTTTTGAAAACAATAGGATTAATTTTGGGGTATAAATTAGATACATCTGCAAGACTTTGTAGAACAGGCTTTCCAAAAATAACCTGTAACAAGGTTTTAAAAATCTGGTTGTGTTGGTTTCTACTGATATGTGTCTGCTCTTTTTGGTTCCTGATGGGAAATAATATTATTTTCTTGAATCAGGTTCTAGTTGCAATGTAAATTTTATTTCCCTAAGTATTATTTGTTGCTAACTTTAGAATTAGCTGCTTCCAAGAAGATTCCGTCCAATGGATTACTCTGGGAGATGCTCACAGAAACATGTGTGGATGGTAGCCACCTAAACAGAATGACTGGGAATTCTGACCAGTTTTGATTAATGCTTGCGGTTTGTTTGTTAGCTTTTAAAATATTGTGATACTTGCATCTGTAACAGAGTGGAGTCTGTGACTGCATCACTGAAGAGATTGATAGAAGAATATTATGCCTAATGCAGCAATTCAAATACAAATTTGATTCCCATAGAAACTGTAAGCCTGGAAAGCAGTAATATTGCAGCCAATTAAGAGCCACAGTCAGCAGTGTGCTAGTCAGAACTGAACTGCTGCAGTGCCACAGCTCTGGCTGATACTGATGCAAGAACACAGAGATAATGGAAACTTTCACTACGTGTCTGTGTTACACAAAGGTATTAATTGTGATTGGACCTAGGGTATTATTTTGATGAATTATTCCCAGTAAGATATTCACAGAACATGGAGGAACTTCAAGATTGGTGAAGCACAACAATGCTATTAGCTGGTCTTCTAAATTCAGTCATTGGAGTCTAGGATCGTGGAAATGGCTGCTCAGGCTGAAGCCCAGAGGACAAGGTAGCAAGTGGTCCTGTTGGGAAGAAGTTAGGCTACGCAAACGACTATTCCCATACAGTCCTCTGGTTCCTCAGTGCTGATGTCCCACCAGACCAAGTTCTTGCACGCTGAAAACCAGGTACAAATGTCTGAATGTCTGTAGGGGAAACTAATAAGTATAACCAAGAGTGAAGATTTTAATGGCTTTTCAGACTCTAAACATGAAATCTTGCTGAAAACTCTTCTTGAACGTATTGAGAATTTTGCCTAAATAAGGGCAGCCAGAAAGAGTCTCTTGCAATTTTTCTTTCAGCACACAGGCTGGAAAAGATTCAGGGAAAACCTGGCATAGCTAGGAATTAAAGACTTTTAGCACATGTGGCAGACCAGGGTCCCTTGCTCGCATCTTGAAGTTGCACTGAAATGACAGCAGTTACAAACTCTTGCATAGCGTCCCTGTTCCTGATGGAAGTCAGAGCTTTTAAATAAAAAATAGAGAAAAATTACAAATATGTCATCTTTAAACTCCTGGAAGGCTTGTCATTTCTTCTGTGGACCTGATAGAGATTCATTAGTGCAGTTTGAATGCAATGCAATGTAGTTATTGGCAACTTCCACACTAATGTTTTAATGAGTATTTTTTTTTATGTGGACAAGCAGAAGCAGCAACAGCATTTTATTTGTTTCCATAAGGGTGCATCAGAAGCACAAAGCTGTGCTTTTGAGTTATGAGGAAAAATGAACATTAATAAAGAGGCAGGTCAAGAAACCCCACAATATAAAGGATTTTGTTATTCCTTCAACATTTGTCACCAGATCCTGGCCGCCAATAAATTTTGCTTTGAGAAATAGTTTTGAAGTCTTGCTTAGATCTGACAGCAATAAAAGTCCCTTGTGAACCCTGAAAAGGCAATCTCAGTCCTGCTGCTGGTGTTTAGGGCTGCACAAGATGAAAAGTGTTGTAAATGACAGAATCTAACTTCTAATAGATTTGACAAACGTGGGGGCTGAACCTGTGAATGATGGGAGCTTTTTCATTGACTTGCCAAAAGCAATGGCTTTTATAACTTGCACAACTGAAATAAACAGTAAAAATGTGCAGTGATCCAAGTTGCTGAGTAATCAAGTATCCTTCCAGTAAGCAGTAAATACCCTTTTGCTAACTACATACTACGTTCAAGAAGAACACAGTGTAGAGAAGACACATAACTTGAGAGTTAATCTGCCTCCTGGGTATTCAGCACCAGGCTACAGTTACTGAGTAACTTTGGGTAGACTACCTAGCTCAGGCTCCTCAGTTTCTTCATCTGAAGCAGGTGGTTCACAAGATCATTCAGATCACTTGGTGAGGGATTATTACTCATGTTAGAGTATGTTTAGGAATGTGCTCATTACTGCAGTCTTGGTAGGATGATCTCTCCACTTGTTCACTGAAAATGTTTGTCCACTTTTTCCCCAAAGCCTAAATAGAAGACAGGTGCTTGTCATCCAGCCCTAGTAGCTTTGTAGTGGTATATATATATATATGCACACACATATACTTTTTTTTAAGTTTCTCAAAATAAGCAGTCTTTTTAGATAGTGCTATCCAGGTAGCGTAGTTTACCAATAAGGTCACCAGTTGGTCAGCTTCTTGGAAAAACAATCCTCACAAAGTTTATTGATGTGACATCTGTTGAAAACAGGGAATTTCTAACACCAGCTGAATTTCATCAGGGACCTGTGACACCAGAGAGGAATATTACAGGGTTGTAGCATGCACCACAGCATCCAGACAGGTTGCATTGCTCAGCTGTGACAGGATGAGCATGACCTTGATGGAGATTGGGATCCTGTGCAGCTCCTGGGAGTGTGGGGGCACTGGCTGTATTACATGCCGTGTACCACAGGCTGACTGCAGTGGGTGAACTTCAGAAGCAGTGGTGTGACAGCAGAGCCTCTGGCTAAGGAATGTAAAAATTCCTCGGGCAAACATGAATCTTTCAAGGGCACACACTCTATTGATACCCAAGCAGAGAAATCCCCCTTTTTCTAGCAAAATAAATCCACTTTGAGTAACTAAAATCTGCACTTAAATCTTAATAACACAATCCATGTTATTTTTTGAAGAAGCTAGTTGCTCCCACACATGCCTTTCTAGCTAGAATTGGGACACTGAAAAGATTAAATCTCATCCTTCTGCAAATCACTAAATATAGTTAGCTGTCTGCAATACATGGACATTAGGTCAATGTACCGAAAATAAAACAACAAACAGAAACTGCAGTGTCTCTCTTCAGCAGATACCCATGGCTGCTTATCAGACAAAATGATCTGAATCACTGATCACTAATGGGTGCATTTACCTCCAGACAAAGCCCAAACTACCTATCACATTCCCCCTGAGAAGGTCCCAGCAATATACAATCTTAGTAATGAGCCTTTGCCCTTGATGCAGTGCAATTTTTATTTTTGTTTTTTGGTGCTAAAAGCTTGAGTGCAAAACTGCTAGCTACGCAAGTTTGACACTTGTTTGTTTCCCCAGTACTTTTTGTCTTAATTCTCCCTGCCTTTTTTTAAAATTCCCCTTTATTCTTTCTCCTTGCCGGTTTAGGATTTTACAGAAGCTGAGAAGATTTTGTTGTGGTGATTGCAAAAAGCATTTTCCATAGAGGTATCACTGAACATAATGATAAGTGGCATTTTGTTTTCTTCATGACCTAGATGTTTTCTGGTCTTTCTACTCAATAGTGGATTTGAGAATCTGAAACAGTGAGCTACAGGAAATGGACAGGATGGTTAATTCAGCAGAGGCAGAACAACCCCATGTACCAGTATAAATTGAGGACTGACCTGTTGGAGAACAGTGTAGGGGAAAGGGACCTGGGGGTCCTGGTGGACAGCAGGATGACCATGAGCCAGCAATGTGCCCTTGTGGCTGTAGTGGGTCTGGCTGAGCTGATTTTCCCCATACAGCCCTCATGCTGCAGTACTGGGAGCCAGAGGGTGTTGATAACACACCCGTGTTATGACTAGCAGTGCTCACACAGCACCAAAGGCACCAAAGATCTGGGAGGGGATACAACCCGGACAGCCGACCTGAGCTGACCAATAGGATATTCCATACCATATGACATCAGCTCAACTATAAAGGGAGGGGGCAGGAGGAGGATGGAGGGGGCATTCGTCTGGAAGACATTTGTCCTCCAAGCAACCAGTACGCGTTCTGGAGCCCTGCTTCCCAGGACAGGCCTGACACCACCTGTGGATAGGAAGTAGAGAGTAACAGCTTTGCTTGCTTTTGNTGAATTTGTGTGTGACCTGATCTAGGTGATCCTGCTCAGGGTAGGGGGATTGGACTAGATGATCTTTCAAGGTCCCTTCCAATCCCTAACATTCTGTGATTGTGTATGAAACTTTGGGGTAACATGCTGTAGTTTGTTCTGTTTTGGGGATATAAAGGTCATTGCCCAGTTGCAGCAGGGCATGTAGGGATGGTGTGTCTGTCCCTCAGGCGAAAGCGGGAAACTTTCAGCATGTGGCCATCCCCACACATTCAGCTATGGCAGTGAATTTTGGTCCCAGGACCACTTCTGTTTGAACAGCAAGGCTGTTCTGGCTAGTTGTGAGTTCCTGGCACCAGACTGAGCCTTGGAACCAGGGCTGCAAGTGGTGTGCAAACAGTACACGCTGGCTTGGGCTGCAGTCTGTCGTGTATGCCTTATGTCTCCTAATCCCAAAGGAGAAGGAAAAAATTGCTGCTGCTGAGCATGGACGTGGAGTGTAGGGAGCTTGTGGGTAAGTATCTGAATTTTGGTCCCACCAGCAGAGGCTATGCCACTCTATAACAGTCTTGTGCTCTGTCTTCTCTTTCTGGGGTTGCAACCCACATAGTCTGGGGGTATCACATGCAAAGAAAAAGGTGAGAGAGGGGGCGCAGGATACATCGTTCTTCCTATGATTTCTTACTCTCTAAGTAAAAAAGTGAAAAGCATGATTATTTATTAATTCTGCTGTGTTATAGGCATATGTGATCACAGACTTGCAAAAGACATTACATTTGCAAAGTCAAGCTCTTAGAATACTCGTGCAACCTTGATGCAGCCCTCTGTGTACATGCAGTTGGGAAATGGCCTTTCTACAACCACAAATGGGAGGGAAGCTTTGGAGTGGGAAGAATGCATAATGGACGTGAATTGCAAGCTGTTACTCTGGCAGATAACGAGGCAAAAAAAAAGAGGAATGAGTATGCTGTCAAAAGAATGAAGTGAGGATGTGGTGAGTGGACCAGAGGTCTGGGTTGTGTATAGCTGGAGATGGCAGGGCACAAGACGATGTCTTCCCAATGAAGGCTCACCTGAACGGTGCACTGGAGAGCTGGATTTGCTCACTGCCTTTGTCAGTGTATTCTTATGGAACAAGTTGTGTGAACTAAGCACTTTTCTTGTGCTTGCTTGTGTGATCTTTTCCATGATGCATCATTACGGACCCTGGGGTCTGATTTGCATAAGTGCTGATTTGCAGCTGCAGATCAAGTCAGTGGTAGATGTGCTTTGAAGTGATAACCATGATGTTGTGTTAGCCGGTTCAAAAAGTCAGGTGTGAGGCGTCTCATCTGGGCTCACACAATTCCTGGGCAATACTGGCATTATTTTCCCTTTTCTTCGGTTCTTTGCCTAGAAATGTCTGTAGTGGGGGGAGGTTCCTCCTCCTCAAACAAATGGCATTTATTTCACAACACCTCTATCATTTATAAAGTCTTAATATTATCCCAACAGGTGCTATAAAAATCCCTAAGAAAATTAATAGTTCCATCTTCAGAGAAAACTTTGAACAGTGTGCCATAAGTATGTCTTGGTGACAAGGAACATAGAGCTGAAGTAGGAATACAAATAAAAGTTGAGCCGAGATGGACTTTGCAAAAATATTAAAACAAAAGGCTGTAAAATTGTTTAGGTTTAATCACACAAAATAGAAGTGGTCTGCTATGGAAAAAGAGAGAGGTGAGCAGTGTGGTAGTTATGTGTGCTCCCAGGCTAAATAAGTCCTTCACCTCATTTTTTTAGTTAAGAGGATGATTTTGAAGGAGGAGAAAAGGCCAAGCAAGTTGTGGAAGTGAATGCATGGAAATGAGTAACAGATCAGGGACAGAAGCTGTAAGCAAGGGAAGATCTGGTGAGTTTAACCGTAGCGCTCTGTGGGCTAGTCATGTAACTTAAATTTCTGGTCCTGGAGCAAGTACTTACTATAGGGTGATCGCAGCTGTTCAGGTGCTACATGGCTGCAAAATGGTAAAGAAACCACAGGAAAGCAGGGGGAGAAGGAAGAAGAGTGTAGCTAGCAATCATTGGCAGAAGCACAGGTGTAGGAATGCGCTGGGAGAGCGAGCTGATGGTGGCCATGATCAGAACTTGGGCATCAAGAGCAGTGCTGATAACCAGGTGATGGAGCACTGAAACAGGCTGCCTAGAGAAGTTATGGAGTGTCCTTCTCTGGAGACTTTCGGAACCCACCTGGATGTGTTCCCATGCAACCTGCTTCAGGGGTGAACCTGCTTTGGTAGGGGGGCTGAACTAGATTATCTTCAGAGGTCCCTTCTAAGCCCTACCATTCTATGATTCTGTGAATCCGGAGTTAATCACCATAGCAATTCCCTGTGGCCATGCTCTTGGTTTAGATTCAAGAAGACAAACTGGTGCTTTGCTGATCCTCTGCTAAGAGGATGGCATTTGCTTCTGGCTCTTCTCTACAGAAATGTCTAATACTCTCTGCTAGGCCTTTTCCTTCACTAGTGACTGTTGGCAACACTTCACAAGAGTTCATACATTGCCCTTTTAAAATGAGAAGAAGGTAGGGGTTTTTATCATTTAAAAGTATACCTTTCAGTTTTATTGCTTGCTTGCTTGTTTTGCATCACAGGAGGATTATCTGGAGCATTTGGCTTAACTTCTTTATGCTGTGCATTCATTTGTATCCTTCCAGCATGTCCCCCCTGATTTATATTCTTACTAAAATAAGCAGTCTCAGTTGTTTCTCATTTCTGGCAATTTGAGTGGATGAACTGTGGCCCTTTGTGAAACTCCTGGGATCATTCAGATAAACAGTATTTTTCTTTATATGCAGGTCATGTTCTGGGACATTAGTTATATCTATCTTTTTTGTAGAATAGGTTTTATTAATATGTCGAGTTTCACAAAGTTATCACTTAAAGATTTCACATGGAAAAAAGGAGGAAAAATGGACTGATCTGAAAAATTCTGAGAGCACTTAGCCCATTTTTATCTCTAGGAAAAGTCGTGGGACAAATTATTAAAACAGTCAATTTGTCAGCTGCTGTACATGATGAAGTGATTAAAAAAATCCCTATGGGTTTGTGATGATCAAATCATGTCAAATTAATCTGTTTCCTTTCTTGGGGGGATAATAGACACGGTACATAGGGGAGATATATAATTTGACTTCTATTAAGCTTTTGACTTTTTTTATCATGATATCTTTATATACTACACAGAGAAGTATGTCTAACATGAAAACACTGTACACAATAGAGGGGAAACCACTCAAAACTATTTGTAGTTCACTGCCAGAGTGAGAGGACATTTAAAGCAGAGCAGAACCAGCCCATTTCTATTCAGTATTTTCATTAAGGATCCAGGTAATGAAATGGAGGGTCTGTTGGTCAGATGCATAAAGGACATAAAGCTCTTATGCTGTAGGGATGATGGAAGACAAAACTGGAATTCAAAAGGGCTTTGTTAATTTGAAAGAAAGTACTAAATCAACAATATCAGGTTAAGCTTTTCAAAAGTTCTTTACCTATGGAAGATAAGGGGCAAACTAGAGTGAAAAACGGGGAATAATAACTGCCCAGGCAGCATGAATGGCAGGAAAAGATCTTGGAGCGGACAACAGCTGAATATAGGTCAGCAAAGTGATGTTCTTTCAAAAACACCTATTTAATTGTTTAATAAGGATGTAGGCAAATTGGAGGTAACTCAAGGGAGAGTTTAGAAAGCATAGAATGTAAGTTGAAAGAAGTGGTTATGTTTATTATAAAAAAAATAGGCAGAATAACAGGATCCCAGTTGGTACAGATGGTGGCTGTTCATTGTTCTTCTTTTATACTTGGGACAAAAGAGTTAAACATCAGTGTAACGTGGAATAAAGAAATTCAAGTTGGATGTTAGGAAAACGTGATATAAAATGGGATGAGATCCCTCAGAAGGGCTCTGGACTACTCCTCCACACCTACAGAGGAGAAGGTTGGCCAGATGTTTGTTAAGAACATCTTAAGCATGTACTCAACCCCTCCATTAGGACACAAGACTGAAAAGTAGGATGTCTTGAGTACCAATTTGATGCTACTTATCTGTGACTGTTATCCCCCACCCCGCAAGTAAATTAGTCTTTTTTCTACCTTTTGAATAAAATCACTTAACAGACTGAACTTCCTATCTGAATTTAACTCTGTTAGTGTCTTCCTTTCCAGAACTGTTATTCTGGTGGAGCTCTGGTAGCTTTTTCTATATTCTGTCTGAAATCTTGCTCACTCAAGGTCTTTTATCTGTGGGATGGCTGTTCCAGCTAGAACACTGAAAACATGCTTCGGGAGATGATCTGAACTGTTTGATCCGTTATAATATCTGTTAATATTTTAAACTTACAAGCTAGTCCAAACCTCAATAAAGCTGGAGTGAACGGGTATAAAATACAGACATGGGAGACTCTTTGTAGAGCAAGTGGCAGAAAGCCCCACTGAACTTCACCCAAAATGAAAGAATGCACAAGGCTTTAGTTGTGCAGTCCAAAGGAGGTTTTGTTTCCATGTTATCAAGTTTAAGAGGAAGGGAGAGGTTGTACTGAAATAACGTGTGAGAAAAGCAAGGTACGTCTGTGTGAGGGATAGAAAATTACAAGCTGGACTTTTCCGTGAGAAAGCAGCCTTGGGAGAGAGTTACGCTCCAGATTTAGCCCTGAGAAGACAGGTTGTTTTGAACAAATAGAGTCTGGGTTATTATGAACAACATATAGGAATCTGGGAGCCGCTGTTAAGCAGATCATGCACCTGCAAACATCGTCTCACATGCTGGCCATGGGTGAGATGATGTTTTGCCAGTATTTTTCCAGAATCTGCTGAAAGTATAAAGGTCCGACTCCAGGCCGAGATGAAGCAGCCGGGAGGGGCAATGGAGAGAGAGCACCGCATTATACAAGGGACACCTTGGCTCTCTCCGTAGGATCCCTCATCTCCTCCTTCTTTGCAATGATCCGGATCATCCTATTTACTCTCTTCTTCAGTGATCTTTCGCCAGTAATGGGGTTGGTAAGGTTCTACTAACAGGGAACGCACAGCACACCTTGCTAGCTCACCGCTTGTGCTCAGCCTGCAACTGAGCAGGCTGCTCTTAAAGGGATACACTCTGCCCGCCACTTGGCATAGGGCAGACTTTGCTTAAAGGGGAATGCGCCGTACTAATTATCACTTTCACGAGACTATCACTGAACAATAAATCTCACTGTTTTCTCACTAAGTATCGTGCCCTGAGTGTGTTTGTGCACAGAGTATCCCCTCAAACTGGAACAACATCACAGAACTGGAGTGTGATAGGAAACAAAAGCTAGGTGGACATGTTTGTGCTACTGAAGAAAGTCTGATTTCTGTGTTTGTGTGGTGGGCCAGACTTTGAACTATAAGTAATGACAGGATCTAGTGTTTAACTGGGATCATAGAAATAGAACTTCATACATACCATGTAAGTAAACATGATTTCAACCGAAAATTACGTGGTTCCATCATGAAATCCTAATGAAAACAACTGTCAGGATCCTGAGATTTGGTAAATTGAGTCAAAAATGAATGAGCGTTACAAAACCTCTGTATAAAAGAAATACTGCTCACAGAAATAGGTGGTTAGCTGATATCATTATTCCGCCCTCATGATGACAACATGCTTAAACAGCATGCTCCAAACAAATAAGCAACCCACTGTCCTTTTCTCGCACTAATTTCTGTGATCTTATATATGTAAGGCAGAGGAGAGATGCAGACTTTTGTTTGATGATCTAAATACTTCTATTTGACTTCTACTCACAACCAACAAAGAACTAGAAAACTGAAATTCTTTAACTCTTTTAAAGGACTGTGTTGAAGGAACACAAAGCTCAGGCAATACAAAGCTCCTTAAATCTGGGAGGTCCATTGGAAGGCCTTTGCTTTCAAGCTGTTTTTTTCATCTTTTTTCTTCTAATGAAAATAAACATCTTGTTATAATGGAGGAACCAGAAAGATTTCTCTCATTCTCTCATTGTCTTTGATATCAAAATTAAAAACATATTTTTAGGTATGTTTAGTTAGAGCTCCAGTACTACTGCTTAGCCTTTTACAAGCACTTTCTTTCTGCCAGACCAGTTTCTAACATGAGCCAACACTTATAATGGTTTTGTTGTTCTGTGAGTGATCAGATGTTGGAGTTTTGAATGCTGGGTATGTCTTGTTTTGTACATAGCATGACAGAACCAAAGCTAACACAACGTTTTGAGAAAGTCATTTTAGAACTGCTGTTCTGTTTGAAGGACCACAGAGCCATCTGAAGACTCTGTGCCCCATTTAATATGAACATTTCCTGAGTGAGGAGTAAAATATTTGTGTTTGTAGCAGAGGGTAAAAGAAATCAAGTATGTTTTCTATGATAGTAACACCTAGACAGAGAACAAGTCCTGACATTAGTAAATTGTTTTTTCTGCTCTTTCATAAAGAGCATAGGAAATAAAAAGAAGAAAAAGCTGACCTTTTGCCAATGATAATGCATTCATGGGTCTGTTTGTACAGCTCAATATGCAATGCCTTTATCAAAATCTTTCATATGAGTGACACATGTCAGAGGAAACTCTTAAGTGATATCTGGCATCATATATAGAACAATTACATGTTTGATTGCACAGAATATAGTATCAAATGATGCCAGCAGCTCTTGTTAATGTCAAAAGGTAAAATCAAACCTAACTCCCAAGCATATTTTACAGACTTTCTAGAGCTGTCATTCTGTGGTATCCCGCTTTTGTTTCTGGTTCCTTTTCCTTCTAACATAAATGTTTCTTCTAGCTTCAGTCCTTGGATGTGTATTTTCAAGTTGTATAGTCAGTGTAATACTGAGTTGTAAAGCTCTGTGTATGGGTCCCACATGGTCAGTAAAATGTCAGGCTGCTCTATGTGACCTACAGTCACATGAAGAGTGGACATTTGGGGTTCTATTACAGCTGCCAATCACAGGCAACAGGTACATGGGGCTACATTAGGGTGCTATTGGTGTGGTAGTATTTACACTCGTGATCTTGTCTGTGCCAAAATCAGGTATCAGCACCTGTATTTGTGTGATCTGTCAGCAACTTCTCTGTGATGACATGTTTTACTGTTCAGCAAAGATTCCATAAAGCTGCTTAAAAATATTGGAAGGGACAGACTGATTTAGTGCTATGTCATATATGACAATTACTGGTATGTGAGAAATGATCTTGAAACTAGAATCAAATCAAAGAACACAAATACTTTCAAAAATACAGTAGAGACTTCCTGCTTCTTAATATTTGGGAGAAAGATGTGTGCATATATTTATGCATCCATATGCCAGAAGATAAACCTCTACAGGGAGTTGCTTGTATTTGCTTTCTATTTTGTCATCAGCATTTGCTAATTATTTATATTTTGCACAACTGCAGCAACATTTGTCATCTTCTAGTGCATATGAAATACAACCAATCTCCACCAAGCAAGAAGGAGATAGAGCATTATGCTGGTTTGAGGAGGTGTGACAATGGGCTGGAAAAATGTTGAAAAGACAGAATATCCAGATAGTACATTTGAGAAAACAGATCCAACAATTTATTTTCTATTACTGATTTTTAACCTCATTATTTGGTATCAAGGTCTAGCTAGTGATGATTTCTTTCTTTTTTCCAATGCTTAGAATATTTGATGCACCCCAGCCTTGAAGGAAAGCTTTTAAAATCAACTCTGTTAGCCCACTGGGATCTCTGTTTTTTCCAACAGTGAAGTTTCTGTTCAGTTCTCATTCATGACAACCTCCCAGACAACTTGTCTTCTGTCCTTTTTTGTTTTGCAGCAGTCTGCTCCCAAGACTTCAGTTAGATTGACATGCACAAGCAGAAGATAATGCATTTCACCTTCATGATGCCCTCCCCAAAATCAGCATGATGTTGCGCCATATACATATTTTATCACTTATCCCATGACACTGAAACTACACAAAGATGTCTCTAACATTACCCAGGGTGACAAGAGAATGATTTTTCCTGTGTCACTATTTCCATCACACTTCTTATCACCATGCATACACTCTGTCCATGAAAATCAGTAGACCTGTTTGATAACCTTTGTCAGAACATTGACCAAACACCAAATGAAAGGATATATTAGGGCCCGCTTTTCTGCCATTCCTCATCACAACTTGATGGTAAATTCAGTGTTACAAATGGCAGACAACCATGTAGACAAAGATGTAGAGATGACATTGCTCACTGGTAGCACATTGGTTTTAAAAAGCTGAGCAGGAGAGCTGGGCTTTGTGCCTGTTCATTCATTCATTAGTATCTATACTGTGCTTACCAACAAGGCTGAATACATTCTTCATTTTTAATCCCCACAACCTGATTGTGAGAAGCAGGACATGATCCTACTTCTGAGGTCAGAAGGAAAATGGTTCATTGGCTACTTTGAGGCCGATCTTCTAAAAGTAGAAAGGGGGTGTGCTTGTACACTTTGAATGATTCTCCTGATACATGTTATGATTTTTGTACCTATCTCTCCTTTCTGCCACTGTAGGGCTTTGCAATTCAGTTTTTCAGAGAAGGTGAAATCAGTGATACAAGTTTGGTGGACAAGGATAGTTTGCTGTATGTTAAACATGTATAAAAGTACTGGAAGAGAGGGAGGTAAACAGCAGTTCTGTCTTCCATACTTTCTTAATCTGAGCTCACAAATTCCTGTTTCCCAGGAAACTACTGGGTCATGATAATTACTTAATTATTTCTAGATAAAGATAGTAGATAGGAGTGTGAAACTCCTGAGTTCTACCTCTGTCCTTTCAAAGGGCTATCATACGAAAAGTAAAAGAACTGTATTAAGATTTTCTTTAAAGATAAATAACATGCATCTTGTAAACACAGCTTTTGAATGAGATTTTTTTCTATAGTAGATAGGCTGTGTCTGAAATTATTATCAGTCTGACTTTTTTCTCTGCATTTCCTTTTTTCCTCCAATTCTTTCCTATGGTCAGTGAAATAGCTTAACTCACTCATGTATTCTTTTGTATGACTGAAATATGTAATTTTAATTGAAAGAAAGCTTACAAGTTTTTTTTCTGCACATTGCTCTTGTTATGATTGAATACGACATTGCTTTTCAATGGCAGTTGTTTGAAGACATCGTTAAGAACTTCTTCCTCTTGACAGTGTCTCACATTTTGATGCCTGTTAGATTTTTTTTCTTATGTTACATTGGAAACTGCTGTGTTCCACTGTAAGAGAAAGAAAGGCTAACGTGTTTTTTTTAACTGGCAAAGGTGATCAATTTTAAGTAAGTTCAAGTATAGCTGTTCAGAGGTAAGAAATTTGCACTTAACTGTGAAGTGATTGAAAAAAATTATAATACAGTGATTATTGAGAATGCTTTACTCAGATTGATTCAATCATTATTAGCCAATTGCCAGAGAGGGCTTTGCAAATTGAACTACCTTGAATAATTGTACTATGATTTTGTAAACCATAATTGCAGCACCAATCACAACGTAGCAAATTACACTGCTGGGAAAGTAAATATATGGTTATGCCTCAGTGGCTGTAAAGTGTCTGTGCTCTGACTGAGACAGTCCCATTTAAGAGCAACAATCCTCGTATTTTGGAGTTCACATAGTTTCCCTATATTGTTTTTGATAGAGAGGAGAAAATGTCCCTACGGTCACTTTCATTTTGTTGCAATAAGGTAAAGGCCTGTGAAAACAGATTAAGACTGACACTTAAATTGCAAAAGCATCACTGTAAAGTGTTTTGGAAGTGAAAATGGTTTTTTGTTCATATTCCAGTTATTGTGCCCATTAGACACTATATTGTGTTGTTTTTTTTAAAAAGCCTGTCAGTGAATTATGGTGGATATGTATGAATCACTTTTTATTGTCTTTCCCATTGCATTACGTATCATTCTATTTGGAGCATAGTATTAGCATTATTTTCTTGAGAATAAGTTTCTTCAGTTTTGTGACATTTTAATCAAGAAATGAAAAAATATTACTTGCATTTATGCTGAAAAATATAGGTTTATTCCTTCATATTAACTCCTTTAATTTAATTAAAGTACAAATACTTTATACAAAATTCATCAACTGCAATATCAGATGTATACAAAGCCAAAATAAAGGTTTATGGGCAAGATTTTCAATGGCATATATTGCTTAGCATTTCATTTTCCTTTTGGAAATCTCTTTTACTTCATTGTGGTAGAGTGACCTGTTCTAAGTTAATTCATAGTTATTGTATTAAGTAGGGCACTCTGAACATTATTAGCTGAGCACCGGCGAACTGGAGAACTAGAGTGGTTCTGATTTTATTTATTTTTTCACTGATGTATCCAACACTTGTAACTAGATTTCAGCTATCCTGTGAGCATAAATTATGAGCTATATGCCATGGCATATAGTGACGGTCTGTGATGTTCTTGTGCTGTGGGGTTCATCTCACAGCAGTGCTGGGACTGATTTGAATACAGTTCAAACCCAGAGGGCTACTCTGTGGTGGAGCCAGCCAAGTCCCCCTTTGTGGGAACCAGAGCTGTCTGGAGACACAACCTGGGAAAGGCTGTTTTTAGAAGAAGAAAGACGCTTCCAGGGGCTGGTTCCTGGGGTTCAGAGAGGCTGGGGAGTGTTTGTAATTGGCAATGGGTTTGGGAAAGATGTCAAGGTAAAAAGGAAAGTAAAGGGTAAATCAGCACCATGCGTCATGTGGTCCTAATCGGTAGACATCAGATGGAACTGCTCTTTTAACATTAGTAGGAATTAGGTTAATATGAAAGATCATTTTTTACTTGTTATTAATTATTTAATAAGTACTGATGGAATGAACAAAAAAGATTGAGTGTAGTAAGTACAGAACTTACAGATTTCCCTGGAAATGCTTTAATATTTGATGCAGAGATTGTTTTTATGAGCAAACGTATGGTTGCAGCAGGTATTAACTAAAATGGCCAGCAGGTATTAACTAAAACAGCCTGAGAAAGGAATGTGATTCTCTCTCCACGTCAGTGTGTTACAGAGAGTGGCTGTGGAAACCTACAGCATGGCTCCTCCTCTCCTCCTCCTTTCAGATGTGGGTTGCAACTCTCCCATCACTGCAGCAATGGATTTAGCCTCTGAGAGTAGAGTTTACCTCCACAATTTATTTCTCTGTTTCTAATTTCACACTGCAGACTTCCTGAGCACGGTTCCCAGACAGGGGTGGCTTGCTGTGAGCTCCCTGCTGATGGATGCCTCGGGGCAGGCTGTGCCCCTGCAGCTCATGGAGGGCCCATGCATGAAGGGGGCCTGTCACACTTTTGCCCCAAGTAAACCCCAGCCCACAAACGAGTTGCGGAGAAGTCATACTATAGTCACTTGTGGACAGCATGTCTGTGAAGCAGGAGCAGGAGAAATGAGCCTGGAGCTGGTCTGTGGCCATGGCAGCCACCCACACCTCCCTAGATACAGCTGCTCCAGAGCAGGATTCCAAACTGGCTTTGGGGGTGTGAAAGCTTTGAAAGGAAAAGTGTCTTTTGGGCTGGCTGATTTCAGTGTGTCCTGCAGCTTTCAGCACTGCGAGACATGTAGGTGAAGGTGGGAGTGCATGCAGCTGGCTGAGGTGGTTGTTTGCCTGAGGCAGCCATTTTCTTTCTGAGCTCAGTGCGTGGTGGCCATTTACCTGAGGCAGAGATTTGCCTGGGGCTCCCCACATGTGGTGGCCTTGAGGTGGCTGTTTGCCTGAGGTGCCCCATGAGCAGTGGTTGTTTTCCTGAGGGGGCTAGTGCGCAGGTTTTAATCCCTGAGGGGACAATGTGTCTCTTAGGCTGTGACCTGGGGTTAGTGAGAGGGGAAGAGTGCTGCTAACATCTGAGAGCAGAAATTGGTGAAGGTCACCAGTTGTGGGCCAACAAGGGACAGATCAGTGCTACTCTCTGACGTGTCTTCTGTGCAAGCACAAGCCATCCTCAGGGGAAGCACAGGCCTGGAGTGACAGATCTTGTATCTTCCTGGGGAAAGCATGGAGCCTCATGAAGGAGGGCTGGGTTGGCAGCTCTTCTTCTTGGACCTTGATGTCTGTCTCTGCAAAAAGCCCAACACTGTGTTCCAGTCCAGTTCCACTGCAGACAGGAGTCATCTGAGCTACTGAATACTGTGCAGAGAAGTAATGCTGTTTGCTGAGTAATACAATTAGGAATGATATTAGAAAAGAGTGTTTCTCCCCAAGGACTTGCTGGCCAGTCTGTCTTTGCACTAGTAACAGTCTCCTCGATGTAAAAAGGCTACCGCAGTTTTTCTCAATTGCTAAACAGGAATGTAGTGTGGACAGAAATAATCCATGGTAGAACTTGCAGGAAAAAAATACTTTCCTATAAAATGTATATTTTTTTTTTACATTTATTTTAGGGCATGATTTAGCTAAGCACCCAAAAAAGTGGAGGAAATAAGAAATTTTTTACTTTTTTTCTTTTTTTTGTTTCCTTTCTTCCTCTAAGGGAAAGAAATTAACTACTTTAAAGCAGTTTTGTGTTTTTATAACAGGCTTGTAATTAAATTGATAACTTAGACTTGAATCAAGATTATTCCCAGAGTGAGAAAGGAGTGAGGACTACCTTATAATAGTAAAATAATGACAACTTTTAAAAAGTAAAGTAAAACAGTTTAGAATAAAAGACATCAAATTAAACACAACTTCAGAAAAAACACTGAGCTATGCTTTGAAAGTACTGCCTTTTAGAAATAAATCTTGTGTTTCCTTGTTTATCTTCAGATCTTTGCATTTTGTTGAATGGAGATTGTGTTACTTGTCATTTGCCTATGGTTTACTCTACATTTCAATCACACACACACAAAGTTGTAAATAACTGTTCATCCTTATTTTTGATCTCTTTAAGAACTCAGATCAGGCAGTGTGAAACCCCTTTGAATGCACAAGGAGGGGAAAAAATCACTGAGGAGGCCAGAGAGAATGAAATATGAGGCTTCAGTAAATAAGACAGCAGAGGAAGGAGGAGGAACGGCACATGCCCAGAAGGCCCTTGCAAGTCTGGAAAGTGATGTTCAAGAAGATAGAACTGGATAACAGTATAAGAAGAGAGACAATGACCAGACAATAAATTAGTGAAGAAAAGGTCAGGTGTGTCTTGGTGCTGAGTGTAGCAGTGTCACAGGATAGTCAGGCTCTCTTGTGGTGTGCGGGTGAGGTGAATGTGGGTGTTCTATGCTTGTGGATCCTTGAATACTCCCCAAAAGCCAAGTGTTACGTCAGCCACAGTGCCTTCACTTCTTTGCTTGGCACTATATTTATAATTTATTTGTTGAAGGATTTGTCTCAGTTCTCTAAAATTGCTTCCCACTGTGAGTGGTCTAGTCTGGATTTGCTTGTATGTGGGACTGCCCCTGAAGGGTTTTCCTAAACAGGTCCAAAATATAATGGTGCTTGGCTGCTTGATTGTTCTGTGTAGATGGTACTGAGAGTAACAGCTTTCCAGCTGGGTGCTTCAGCTGTACTTCCTAGTGGGAGCAACATGAAAGGGTAAGAATCTATTTGGACAGTGGAACATTCCTATCCTTGCCTGGCATAAAGTTGGATTTGTAAACATTGGTGAAACCTGAGAGCTCTTCACAGTGCAAGGGCTGCCTCACTGCCAGTCCCCAAGTGAGAGCAACAGGAAGACTCCTGCTGTACTAGGGGAAGATGGTGCCCTCCTGCTCCCTGGGGAATACTTCATTGCTCTCAGTGTACTTCAATGCTCTCCCACTTTCACTTGCTGTGGGACCTTGTGCTGCTAGCTCTCTTCTTCCTCAGACCAACACCAAACTCAGCAACATCCCCTCAGCATACCTTCATCTTTTATTCTTTATCTGTTTGCTCTTCTCTGTCACGAGGGAAATGGGTAAATGGCCACCACGCACTGAGCTCAGAAAGAAAATGGCTGCCTCAGGCAAACAACCACCTCAGCCAGCTGCATGCACTCCCACCTTCACCTACATGCCCCACAGTGCTGAAGGCTGCAGGACACACTGAAATCAGCCAGCCCAAAAGACACTTTTCCTTTCACAGCTTTCACACCCCCAAAGGGGAACACAGCACAGAGAGTGCTCAGCAAGCTGGCCCCAACAGGAACTCACTTCCAACCAATCAGCTCCTTGTTGCTTCTCACAAACTGTTTGGTTTCTGCTTAATATAGCTCTAGACTCACCCACCACCTGGAAGGCAGGACCTCACACAGGTGGGCCAGGTTCTGTCTCTGGGGCATGAAACCACTGGAGGAACAAAATATACTGCTGGGTTGTGACCCATCCATAGGTCAACTCTTGCTTGGGGCCCACAGCCCAGGCCCCAGCACTTCAGATCTGCCTCCTCCAGCTCTCAGGGAGAAGTCTGAAATGAAGTCACCACATGCATAATCTCAATAATAATGTGAGCTAAAAACCAGGCAGGAAATATGCTCATCTTTACTTTTTGAGACATATGATCTTTTCTAATACCTGGGTATTTTAATGTGAATTTGGGTGAGATTTTCAGAAAACTCCTTGGTCTGCTACTGTTTCTTTATGTTTTTGTAATTTCTCTAATTTACCTAACCTTGTGGATGTCTCTGGGAGGGAAAAGAAATCATATAATTGAACTTTATTTTATACAGTAGTTGTTGCAAATGCTGTGTTAAAAAGAGGCATTTCTTTCACTAGAACAAGCTCTCAAGTCAAGTTCTGTAATACAAGTTCATAACAGTATTAGTTCTGTTTTATTGATGTGCATTTGTGGGGAAAAATAAGGCAGAACAAAAAGAATTCTGTAATGATTGACTAGTTTGAGACAGCTTTGGTCTCAACCATCATAAAAGGGAATATTCAGAGTAGGAATATGCAAAACTTGACATTTGGTTATGATTAAAGAAAATTAAGGGTAGGGAGATGTATTTGCAACATAAGCCAGAGTATATGGTAATAGTGTGGTTATTATTTATTTTTAAAAGCTCATAGACTTCACCTGTGATTCAGATTTTGAAGGAGCTTAATGTGAACTTACAGAATAGCAGGGAAGTTTTTTGAGCAAAGCTGTGGGGAGTTGATCTAGCTGTGGATTGATGGTTTGGAGAGTGCACTGAGAAACTCTCTGACAGTAAAGTTAAGGAGAGAAAGGAAGAGAGAAGATTTTTACTTAGTTCAATCCCCAGTTTCAGGTGAGAGTTTTTTCTCCTGCCCATAGTTCAATTGTAGAGACAACATAAACGAAGAATTTCATGTTGCTGGCTGTAAACTGCTGAAATTGCCTCTGATGTCGGGGTCCATAGTTAGATCAATTTTCTAGCCTCCTGGGAATACAGGCCACAGTTCCATCTTGTGATCCTTCATCATGTTTGAGAAAGGCATCATTAACAGAAAAACATCCAATCATTTGAAGATATTATGAACAGGGAATATGCCATTTCTTACTTCAGTAGTTTATCATTCTTACTATTAAGGGCTTTATCTAATTTCAATGTGGTTCACTTTTTGACTCACAGGTTTGTTTTTTTTTTATTAGGTCTTGTTAGACTTATTCTGCAGGATTTAATAGCCATGGTAACAGCTATTTTCTTCTTTAAAAAAAAGTGTAATCAAGGCAGCTTTTAATTATTTTTTTTTTTTATCCCTTGGTTTGATTCCAAAAACTACTTCTATGTCCTCAAAACATGAGAAGTCCATGTACAGTATTTTGTTATGGGTCTCAACAGTACTTCAAAGATGAGCAGAACCACTTCCTGATCCCCTGTTACTTTTCTTTTGTGCAGCCAAGGATCACACTGGAACTTGGCAGTTAATTTAGAGTTGTTGTGCTGCAAGGCAGAGTCCTCCACTTTGTAGGTGTGGATAGCAAACTTTATTCATAGGTTTGCAACTTTAAATTGGAATGCACTGCAATTTTGGGTTTTTTGTGATGCTCAACAAACATGAGTCTATTCTGAATGTCTACACTCTCCTCTTGATTGTTTATCATTCTGTTTGCTGCTAGTTGCATTTGTAGGGATGTAATGTTTACCTTCAGTTCTTAATCCATGAACCATATACTTTAAGGCTTTAAAATCCTTAGAGAATTCTGAGTATATTGCATTTCTGCTCTTGTCTTCATCAGCCAAACTTGTAATTCCATCAAAGAATGAGATGTCTTTGACTCTGCAGGAGCTGCTTATGGAAAATAGGTTACATAGACATTTGGAACAGCTGTTTTGCTTAAGAATGAAAATGTTGTGGAATAATGTAAGTTAGACAGACTTTAAACATTTCCAGTCCTTTAGTGTTTTCAGATATCCATGCAGGTTAATATTGGCATCTTTTCTAAGTGTACTGTGATGTAGTTTATGGAAATTCACATCACATTTTTCCCAGCTTCATCCATCTGGGCCTTTTGGTCAAATTTTTATTAAAATCTTGGGCATAAGAGCAGTACGTGGCACCATCCTGACCTGTAAGTTCATTTCCTCTGCAAAAAGTGACAAGTTAACATTTTTAACAAAATAGGCACTGTTTGATTGCATTGCTGTTTCATTCCTCATAATGATAAATAAATTTATGCTGCATTCTATTTTTCCTTTTGTAAATATTTTTTTTTCTAAGCACCCAAAGGCTCAAACTGAACTGAATTTGCATTTTACTTTCTCACTTTTAAAATTCTATTCTTTTCTTTACAGGTACTAGAAAAAAAAAAAGAGAACATCTGTTATTAAATAAGTTAACTAGATGCAGGTTTGTTATAAGTCCACATAAAAATAAAACCCTAACATAACAAAAAAAACCCCAAACCAACAAACAACACCCCACCTATAGTAATCTGCAACAGAAAGGAATTCAAGTATGGGAGGCTGATGGTATGGTCAAAAGGTAGCTTTTCTCTTGCTTGCATATTTATTTGATGTCAAGGTAATATAACATGAAATGTTTCTGTCTCCTTTCCCTTTTGTTCTCTCAGGAATTAGTGGAGGCTTAAGCCTTAGGAAAAAAATATTTTATGAAAAGTATGTACGGACAATACAAGGGCAATGTCAGAGTAGTAATGACTTTGCTCCTTTGCATGTCTTTCTTCATGTGATTAATTAATTGTGATTTGTTTACCACTTGTGGTTTTTTTCCCTGCTTGTCTTTTTGGATTGTTTTTCTCTGTGCAGCAGTAAGTGGCTAGAATGCCACCTTTGGTAGTTCTGTTGCCTACTAAATACTTGTGATATGGAAGTGTAGCTATCAAAGAACCATGTGATCCCATCCTCATTGTGCAGAGGAAAACATCTATTGTAGTTTCTGCTTCCATGTCTATCCAGGGCATGACTAACTTCTATAAAAATTAGATTGTTTGTGGGTGTGCTACAGGTTCAGCATTAAGTACAGCGCAGAACAAAACAGAAGTGGGAAAAGGAATTAGCATGCAACTTCATCACCTCTAATGTTTAAAAATGGAATAGCTTTTACTCCTTCTTTATAAAGATCTGCTAGAAAACCAAAATAATACAGAGAATGTGCACTAATTCTGTCAATGGCAAAAAGTTTTCTGCTTATAATACTAGACATAAGATCAAGAAATGAGCACTTCCAAGCCCTATAAGAGCCTCTTTCTCCTTTATCATGAGGCCTCTAATTCAGATACGAAGGAGCACATATTTAGTCTTAAATATAATGATATGCATTTCTGATGTATTAGAAATAAGTGAGAAGAGAATATGACATTCAAGTAAATGGTAGTATTTACTTTAGCACAAAATCAGCCACAGAAGATTTAAACCTAATCCTTGATTCTGCAGAACTCAAACCGCTATGTTCCTTACCCAGCACAGCACTTCAGCACATACTTACCTCTAAGCATTTACACAGTTGTGCTGAGATCCGTGAAGAGTATTTGTGAACTTAAAGACAAGGGAATGACAGAAGTGTTTTGTTAATTGAAGGATAGAATGCTTTTAACTTTGAAGGATCAAGCCTTTCTTCTTTTTAGTTCCTTTTTAAAAACTTTTTTTGTTGTTTAGCTATAATAATGTAGACTTTGCTGATGTGCATAAAAATGGAGTCCCATGAGACATGTTTTATTGGATTAAAACAAAAAAAGATTAAGATTTTCCTTTCTGAAGAAAAAGGAATAATTTCCCATGTGTTTTGTTACACCAGCTTTCCAGGCAGAGAGGAGCACCCAGGGAATTGTTACCATGCACATTAACTCTAAAACCTGCTTGCAACAACAAAAAAGTGTTTTTTTTAAAATACGTGTTAGTCTAAACCTGCTGTGCACTTTTTGACAGCACTGTAGGTATATTGTATCACAGTGACTGCCTGACATTGCAGATTCAAGCCTCTTTTACATACACCAGCCAAACTGTTTTCCTCTCTGTGTTGATGTTGTAGCAATTGTAGACATACTGCACTGCATGTGATAGGACCGTCGTTTGTACTAATTATGGTGGGTGGCAGACTGACAGTGTGCCAAATGATGTCTCAGTATGGCAGAATATGGTATTAGCCAGAAGCATCTTAGCTTTGCATGACATATTAACACACTTACGTTTCTTCCGGCGGCCAAGCAAGTTCTCTCAGAACCCTCTTGACTTGACACTACTGCATACATATACATGAAGGTATAAGGGAGCCCTAAGGAGCCTAACATGTTAGCCAGAAGCTGTGTATCATTGCCTCTGAGATGTTTCATTCTGTAGTGGGTTTTTTTCATACCTGTGCAGTGTCACAATGCAAAAATGGGAGTGGAATTAGGGGAAAGAAAAGGCTGCTGTTCCCATTAGCACACCCCATTTCAATTAGGTGTGCAAAAATTAGCCCCAGGCTACAAATAATGTCTGTTGTAGATCCGAGAATTGAGGACCTGAGTCATATGTTGGCATCTTGGCCACCGCCTTGACTGTGTTGTGTTGGAGAGTAAGTGCTGCTTCTGTCACATAGCTGGAAGGAGTTTAACTGAAACCACTTGTGAGCACAGATCTTCTTCTGCTCTAACAAGGCACTTCACTGCTATCTTGTGGAGCCCTGCTAGGCCACACTATGGAAGGATTACACCTGCTAAGGATAAGTGATATGGAAATGACTCAGTCTACAGAATGGCATAGAAGACAAAAGTATTCCACAAAGTAGGGCAGAATTTCTATGGTAAAGTTGGTAAAAGAGTGCAACTTACTGTACTGTTTTAGAATAGTTGAAAATCTGTGAAATACAGCACTTCCTTTTAATCTTTGTGAGTTTTTCCATAAAGATTTGCTTTCTTGACCGCTTTATAGGTATTAGTGGACAATGTAAAAAGCAGATGTGAGAATATACTGTCTTAAACAGTTGGTAGCTATTGAAATCTATGGGAAAAACATATCTCATACAGAAGATTGCATCTCAGAATGGATAGGGAAGTAAATTAATCATTTTCACTGGTTTAGGGTCCAGTGTTGACTATGGAGATGGTCTGATCCTCTTGCTTTCAGTTCTGTTTAGTAACAAATGGGCATGAAGAAAAGCTCATGACATAAGATAGACATCTATGTTAATAGTGTGCCATTGAGTTTGACAAATGCTTTTGGGAAGCAAAGCAATAGAAGATTTCAAGGCTTGGATCAAGCAATTACTTTGGGACTTCCAGAATGGACGTTGGACTGGTTGTCTGTGTATGCTATATCCATTTCAGAGATTACAATATCAATGTTTTGTAATACTGATTCTTATCGGTGTAAAAGGGACTCAAAATCCTTGTATTGCTTTATGTAAGGGATGTGAGAAAGCCTGTGAAATGTTATAGGCTGAAATTTGGAAAACATTTTGAGTCAAAATTTCTAAGGCTTGCTTTGACCCCTGTAATAAACACATTATTTCAGGTAAGATGAATTAAGATGGTGAAAAGGAAGCAGAGAGATCAGAGCACAGTGCAAGCTATCTTGTATTGATGCTTGTTTTGGGGTAATTCTGCTTTGGTCAATGCAGGTGTATCAGCCAAAGACCACTGGAGCTAGCACAAGAATAAGGCACAAGAATCCTTGTGGATCTAGGCTTGTACCTGGAAATGAGGAACTTACTCCTTAGGATCAGTTGTCTTCCTTTCAACTTCTTTAGAATTCAGGATGTTTTCTGATTACCTGACATGAATATTTCAAAGCAATTCCAAGGAGAAACATGAAGTCACGAGTAATGTCTCAGCATGTGCTTAACTTGGCGTATGGTTTATGTTTACTTGAGGTTTCTTTATTAGCTCATGAAGGAAGGTAGTGCTACTTCTGTCCATATACAATTCAGAAGATTTCAATTCTGCTTTTTTGAAGTCAAAGTATAGAATAGTGTGTTTAGTAGTCTTTTCCTGTATAGTTGGCAGACCTGCTCTTTCTGGGTTTTGATTTTTTTTTATTTCAACAAGTCAGTGGAAATTGAAATAGGCCACAGTGAGCCAAACAATAAAATATATGTGGTCATTTATTGATAGCAGCCCCTCTGCTCTACTCAGTCACAGAGATAATAGAAATGCTTCACAATATAACCTGAAGAATTTTTTCTGACCCTTTGCCATTTAGAAATTGTGTTTCCCATTTTTCTGTAGGTTTTATATGACTCCTTTTTTGGTACATAACTTAGTACCCTTTATTTGTATAATGGAGATTTTTGACAGTTTCATATATATTGAAACCTTTCCATGGGGAAATGATTTAGTATAATGGGTTTTATGTTAGGATGAAAATTGAGCATATAGTTGTGATCTACTTTGCAACCAGACGCATGAAAAGAATTCTCCCTAAAATGTCAAAAATCTTTGTTGTAAGTGCTGTATTTTCTTACTACTTTCATTTTCACCACAGATTTTTCACTGGAAGGGGAAACTAAAGAATTCTATTACTTACAGCATCTTTGTGGTGGGTGATACTTAGCTTTGTCTAAAGGAGTTGTGCAAGATATGCCAAATAGGGAGAGTAAATAGAGAAAGGAAAGTCCAGGCAGGTGAATGTGTTGTTACCCAAAGCTGTGCTGGGGTGGGCTGGCTGGACAACTCTGATGGTCTGGACTGTGCAGTGAGAACACCATGAGTGTATCGTTGTGACTGTGAAGGCTCACAATGACCTCACTGAGGCCATATGTAGCTGATAAGGTCCTGCTACTCTTCAGGCAAGATTAGAGCATAGTCTCAAAAAAGCTAATTTTCTGTAAACTGTTATCACAAATGCTTTCACTTTGTGCTCTTACTTTCTGCTGTATTACCTGCAATACAGACCCAGAAAGAAAAGAAAGTTCTTCGCTGAGGATGTCCAGGGTAGTACAAAGTACCGCTTTAATGGAAGAAAAAACCAACAGGCTTGATTTTGCCACTGTGGTGTTGCTGCTTGATGGATTTGAAGTCTGCAAAAGGTGTAATGGGTCTGACTATTTGACCCTTTGTTGTGCTTCACTTGAATAAATGAAAGTTCTTGTGGTAGTTCACACAGCAACTCTGAAAGGATCATGAAAAAGGGACCAATTCCAGCTGGTAAATGATGGAATAAATTGGATGAAAAATCAAGCTCTGTTTTATTTTTTCAGTTTTTCTAGTTGTCTTCAAGTAGTGAAATAGCTATGGAGGACTGGCGAGGGGTTTTTTTGGTGTTTTCCTCCCCCCTCCGTCTCTGCCTCTGCAAATGTAGGTGTTACTTCTCCACTTAAGGTCTTTCAGCTTTCTTTTAGCAGTGGGGAGTGCTTGTTATTTTTACCACTTAGCTGATTTATTTCAGGTAAAAAAAAAAGTGAAGAGCTTTAGTCCTTCCCAGGTAGCTGCTGCTGAAGATGGAGAATCATTTATTACTATTGTTGGAGCATACAGTAAAGGAGAATTACACCAGGATTTGTGCATAATTAGAAATCTGTGAAGGCATGCTGGGCCTTGAGGAACCTGGGGACATTCATGCCTTGTTGGCCTAATGGAAAGAGTTAGCTCTGCCCTTGTATTTGAGACTAACAGCAAGATAGCTGAAGCATGTTCTTAGTGGCAGCGTGAAACAAATGCTGCAGTGAAATGAACTTGGAACAGAAACAAATGGGCTGACAACAGTGTGGAAGTCTGCTGTGACTTTTTAAATGTGCGTGTAACACTTCAGAGTAGTTGATTGTAAATTTTAAGTTGATTGCGAATGTTCATTTGGGGTTGAAATAGCGATGTGCCTCCCCCTTCATGGCAAGCCAGCCTGGTTCTGCGGCCACGCACCTCTGCTGAGCCCTGCACTGTGAGCTGTGTCCCCCTCTGCCAGCTGGGAACTGGGGGCTATCAGAGGGTAGAAGGCTGATGGTGTAAACAGGGAAGTGGAGCACTGGACAGCAGCGATTCAGCAAAGGGACATAAGCCCTTGGCAGTGCAGACCTTGCCTATAAGCATCATCAACGTTTTTCTAATAGAGGTGAGTTTAAAACTGGGTCATCTACCTCCATCTGACTCTCTTATTTGTCTTTTAAACTCTATTCACAGTGTCTGACACTTGTCACTGTGTGACTAGTCAAAACACAGTCATTAGAGGTGAGTGATTTTTAACCAGGAAAAAGGACTGGTTATTTTAGAATCAACTGAGAGACAATTTCTGCCATTTAAATTTGACAGCCCTAAGAACTGATACATAGCTTCTTTAGAGGAGTGGCAGGTTTTGGAAACTAAATCAACCAATTCTTATGGACCATAGCACACAAACCCTAGTATCAATTGTCTTGATTGATGTAAGCATTTTGAACACCTATGAGCTGTTATGAGCAGGCACCACCTGCACCCACCCCTGTCCCGTCCCCACTCCCACCTGAAAAAACCAACCCCAAAACCCAAAGCTCATACCAATTATAGCATGAACATGCTGGGTGATGGAGTAATATTGTACAAAGTTATTCTTGGCCCCTGAGATGTCTTTAAAATGTTACTTGGTTTACTGCTTTGTGGTTAGCAATGTGGATGTGCCAGAAAAATATTGCTAAGGCATGTTGGCTTTGCACTTTTATTTATTTCTTTTTTCCCTCCAAGGTGAGATAGCTGCATTCCCCAATCTTGTCAGGGCTTAAATATATATTTAATTCTGTGCAAATATCTAATCACATGCCTGTTTTTAGCACCGGAGCTTTAATATCCATTAACTTTCTCATGCACTGACTCTACTCTTTAACTCTTCACAGAGTTAAAGGCATTCTATGGTGAGTTAATCTCTTTCTGCCTTGACTTATATTTACTAGAAGTAAAAGACAAAAGAGATTTGTTCAACTGAGTTTAAAGGAGAGAAGGACAGCATGAGATAAAGAGAAAAGAGAGTAAAACAAGGAAGGCATTTCAGGCAGTAGAAGCAATGTACGTAGGGTCACACTTGCCATCATGTAAGACACCTGCGAAAGATTTAGTGTTGTGTGGTCAGGTAGAGAACTGGGAGGGGCAAGATGATGTGATAGAAGAAGAAAGAAAAGGAACATCCAGCACTGGAGATAATAGGGGAGAATCCACTTATAGTCTGATGTGTGAATCTGATCTTGTTTTTTGTCCTTAGGATAAAAATAATTCTGGTGCTGGTTATTTCGGTATGATAAAGGAGTAAGCTTAAAAGAGAGAGGGAAATCTCTCTCCTTTCAACATTTCCTCCTGAAATACCGATAAATCAATATGATCTCAGTATACTTTTGGGTTTCTCTTTGGGTGCTTTGCTTTATATACTATAATCTCAGAAATAGATGACCTGCCATGTGTGGTACATAGTGAAATGTGATACAAAGATTTAATCTTGAATCTTTTTTCAATACATTAGCAACTTAAACATTATATAGTGAAAAACAGTGGATGTGGCTGGGCTTAGGGATATTGCCAAAGAATTCCTAACCATCTTTCTGGTTGTTTCTGCTAGGGAACTTGGTTGAAGATGAGGTATATGCTTTCTCAGTGACAAAGATTTGGGGTTCTGCCTCTAAAAGTCAATCTAGATCAGAGGATGTGACCCAAAAACTTGTCAGACTTGTTTGTAATGATAAAAGAATTCCATTTCTTCTTGTTGACTTTTCATTACTCCTTGTGTCACAAAAATTGTTCACTTCAAATCTCCGATGTTCCTGAGCTGAATTAAATCGTCTGAGTTCTGGTTTGATGTAGTATTTGCTCTCTGCTAGATGAACACAAGCTGCTGTTGTCTTTTATCCTCTGGAGGAAGTTAAAGCAGAAAAATAAGTGAATGTGCTTTTTGATAATGAGAGGGAGGAAAGTGTATATCACATTACAGCAGAAAGCAATTGCAGAAAGAGCAATTTCTCCCCACTCCAAGAAAGAAACCTCAAAAAAGTAAGAGGAATGTTCTTATTAAAGGGAGAATCATCTCTAATCTTTGTCTGTCATCTTCCACTGCAGAGCTTTCATCAGTAGCCTTCCTCATTCTGATTTTAAAAACAAGAATTAGCATATAATAAATCAATAACATATATTATATATGTTATATGATATAACATATATATTATATATGTTTTATCATATAACATATATAATATATATGTTGAAATGAATTTTTGGGTCAGATAGTCAGATGTGAACACTGCCTGGCTTGAGGATAATGTTGTTCAGTTGCTTCTCCTGGAAGATCAATGACCAAAGAAACAATCTTGGTCAGCATGTTCATGATGGCTCACTTCACTGAGGCTGACAAATTCATCTTGACATATTGAAAGATGGTTCAAATGCAACAACAGCTGGGAAGTGGTAAGAAGTTCAGAGAAGGAAGGCTGAAGGAATGGCGTTCATTTCTGCTAAGAAGAATTGGCAGATGAGGGAGATTGAGGAGGCAGAGGTTATGCTTATCGATATGTAAGCAGTCACTGGAAATGGAAAAAGAATTACTGTGCTACTGCCAGGCTTAGGAGCAATGCTTTGAACTTATGATGCTATTTAGTTTGTTTGTTACAATATAGACAAAGTGCTCTAATTTTAATGGTAGATTTTAAAAGGTAAAAGATATCTGGGGAAGTTGTATGAGCCCTTAGCGGTTTTCAGGAGCATATCAGATGAGTATCTGGTGATACCAACCCCTTAGTGGTTCAGTGACTAGCTGTGAAAAGTCATGATTTTTTTTTTTTTTTTTCAGATTAGAAAATAGGACACTTTCACCAAGCTGTTCCCTGAAGGTTTGTGGAAAGCTAAAGTCTAAGGGGGTAGCTGAGATTTCCAAATAAGTGTGTTAAGACATAGGAAGTTCCCTGCTTCTCTGAGAAGTTAGACTTCTCTGACTCTTAAGTATTTAAGTCCACCTTTCCTCGCATGACTTTGGTCTTCAGTTTGTCCTTCTAGTTTTTAGAAGAATGTTCTCCCATTTCCCTGAAAGACAGAACCTGTCTTATGAGATTTCTATGCATAACTTCAAGCAATTTACATAGAAATATCAAGGTAAAGCTTGCAATTGCTTTACCTTGGGGGCTCACATATGGTAAACAAAATACAATAGGAGTTGGGTAGTAAAATCTGAGTGTTCCTGAGTTCATAAGGATTTTCTATCTCACTAGTAAAAGTAAAAAGCTTTGTTTAAATTAATAATTTTATTAGTTATTACCTGGCATTAAATGGCAGCTTGAAAAAGAGCTGAGAATTGAAGATAACTTATTTGGCCTGTTGTAAAGCAAATTAATATTAACAATCTGTCTATTTTTCCATGTAATTAAGCAATAATGATCAAAGCTCAATGTTTTTCTTGGAGATTAATGATTGCTTTGAAAATTAATGGTGTGAGGTGAAAGTAAGGACCATTAGCCATAGCAAATTGTTAAGAATCCAGAAAACACACTGGGCTGAGTCATTTAATTTGTTTTATGATTATTTAAATACTGCTTTTTCCTCTATTTATTAGAAAACAAATTGATATTCATACATGTTAAATAGTGCAAGATATAACATTTTCATAGTAAGCATCCAAATAAAGAGTGGGCTCAGATTCCAGCCAGGGTCAGCTCTAGGAACAAGTGTAGTGACCGTTTCTGGCTCTGTTACCTAAAGTCACCACTTCTCACTCTTTTCACCCCATGTATTCCAGGATTCATTACTGGTACTTAGTTGTGTTGCTCTCACTCGTGAAACTGCTATCCTGCCAGGTAATTTAAACAAAATTGGCATGTGGTGTTCACAGGATCAAGTTCCATACATTGCTGCCTTAGTAAAGGAAACACGTCAGAACTTTCGCTCTACTTATGCATAGTGGGAGAGATGTTTCTGAGATAATGTTTTTTCTCTTTAAGAGTTGCCCTTCGTTATTAATATTTTCAGATCAAATAATGGACAGCAAAAAAGTTCCAGAAGAAACTGGCCGTTTGGGCCTTTGCTCCCTAGGAACTGCAATAGAATTTGCTAGATCTAAAAATTTTGTTCCTCATGTTTCAAGTTGAATCTGACACTCATTGCAGACAGCAGCATAACTGCTATTGAGTTCTCTGGTGTGAAATCAAGATGAAAGCTCTTCTTTCTTTTTTTACAATAGCACAAATCAGAAGTAATTTAGTTGAAATCAATGGAATTACATCTTCAAGAGGTGACTCAAATCTAAAGTATTGCCAATTCATGCTATGCTCATCCTACCACACTTCACTAGGGGAATACTCCTGTTTCAATTAGACATGCTATGAGAGGAAACTTTTTCACTAAGGCTTTTAAAGTGGGGATATTTACTGAGATTTTAAAACTGTTTCTGAAATGTTTTACTTCAGTTTTAACTGTAGGAGGTAGACAAACACCATTTTCTCCTTAGTTTGTTGTCTTGATAGTAACTGGACACGGGTATTTAATAACATTTGCACTAACCTCCTTTTTTCAGACATTCCCTTGCACTGACTGCAAGAGAGAGCTTTAATAACTCAAAGATAGCCAGAAAAGAATAATGTCTACATGCAGATGTAGTGTGAAAGACGCAAGTATTTACAATACTAAAAGGTCTTAATTTTTACCTGAAAATGCAGAACTCGTACATACCCTGCTTATTTCTCCTGTGCATAGATAGAATCATACTTTTAAAGAAATAATGGATAAACAGCCTTCTCTTTAATTTCTCAAACATCTATCTTTCTCAGACAAATGTATTTGAAGACCAGAATAAATCAGTAAACTCAGGATTGGTTCCTGCATAACATAATGAAGCATGTTGCAAAGCCAGAGGAGTGGATTAGAGGGTGGGGTTTTTGGTCTGTTCGTTTTTCTTTCTTCCTGAATGAGTTCTTCATTGAAATTTCTGTTTATATTTTGGTTGGAGATTAAGTCAATGGAAACAAGCTGTAACTTATTGAAAACCAGCCAATAAACAAATCCCTCTATTATTTTGGTAAATGTTACCATTGTTCTGATCCTTAAATGTATTAATGGAACAGAACATAGGTTTTGACAATACTAAAAGCAAGATAGTACAGAAGTCATGTTTTCCTGCAGCAGATTGCATAGTATACAGTGGGATCCTGCAGATATTTATGATTATGAATAGTTTTATGTGAAAATGCTAGAAGCCTTGAAACAGTGGCCGATCTTCTCTTTGATCACAGCGTGGATATCAAGTCTCATTAATAATCACATAAAGTTATATGCTATGTGGTTTTGGTTTGTTACACAGTTTTCTAATGTGTTGTTTTTCACATGTACTCTTTTGTGGCAGTCAATCCTGACAATATGCCATTAAGATTTAATTTATCTTCCTTGTGGCTTTTTTATGCCATGTACAACAATTGCTGAGAGGTTTAACAAGTGTGTGCTGGAACCATCTGGAACCACAGAAGTAAGCAGTAGCCATTTGTAAAAGCCTCTGTGCTGTCATTCTGCACTTCTTAACAGGAATGAAGAGCTGAACCGAATCATAGAATCATTTAGGTTGAAAAAGACCTCTAGGATCATCAAGCCCAACCTTTATCCCAACATCTCCCTGACCACTAGACTATGTCCTGAAGCACCACATCTACTTGTTTTTTGAACACCTCCAGGGATGGTGACTCCGTCACTTCCATGGGCCTGTTCCAATGCCTGATCACTCTTTCAGTAAAGTATTTCTTCCTAATATCCAATCTAAACCTCCCCTGGCACAACTTGAGGCCGTTACCTCTTGTCCTGTCATTAGTTACGTGGGAGAAGAGACAACTTGCTTGCTGCTTTGTGGTGCTGATAAGGCAGAAGTGCAAAGCTCAGGGAAGCCTGCATGGGTCCTCAGTCAGGTGTCTTATTAGCATGGTCTGGATAGTGTCTGTCTCCCAGTCTAGTGTGCAGTCTTGTTGCTTTATTTGCTGTAGAAGCAAATAAAGCAAGACTAATTGTCTGTAGAAGAGCAAACTTCAGTCTCACATCAGTGTGGAACTCCAGTGTGGTACTGGACTTGGCAAAGAGCTTTGAGATAAAATGGGATTATGTGGCAGCCAGATCTATCTGCATTGCAAGTATCCTATATTCTGCTGTGCTGTTCTGGGCCATGTGAGTGCCTAACAAATGTGCAATTGCTGGCCAAAGTATAGTGTTATGAAACAGCAGGGTTTGGTGAGCACAAGAAGCTTTCTTCTCTCTAGCCCAGAATAACACTGGGAGAGCCTAGATAGAGCTAAATTCAGAGTTCTCTAACAAGAAATTCTGTCACCCCTCTACTTACTTTTTTCCTTCATCTTAACTGCTGCACTACTTTAACCTGGCCAGGTGTGGTGCCTGTGGTGACCATGTGAAGCTTCACAGAAAGACACCTGTTTTACACTCACTTGTCACTCTGGGTTACCCCACATGCATTGTGTATAATGTGGCTTCGAGAAGACAGTTTCTGAACAAAAGAGAACGTGCAGACTTATCTGTTTTGTCTGTGATTCACTGAATTCAATCAAAGGATTAAAAGGGAAGGTTAATGCAACTGCTTTTGCATGTAACACACGTACTGAAACTCCAGCTGTCTACCTGCAGTAATCCAATGTAATGTGGAGACAAAATGCAGGAGAATTGGAGCAGAACTGCTATTGGCTTTATAAAAGCTGCTGATGCCTGTCCCCAGACAAACGAGTGCCCCTACTACAAGTGGGGTGGTAGAGAAACATGTTCCTAGGGAACAGCAGTGACTGCCTTGTAAGGGGGGACAAAATCTGCTCTTGTGCTAGAGACCCAAGCCTGAGCAGCACTGGTGCAGCTGCCTGTTAGCCTGTTGGAAAGATACAAAGGTTATTCAGTGAATCCTGGCACAGTCTGTCTTTCTGAGTCCTGTGTGATTTAACTTGACTTTTCAAACCCCTAGACTGACTGCATTTTAAATGCAGTTAATTAGACTGTTGTGTCACTCTTGGCAATAACTGCTGGGTCCAAAGCAACTTTGCATTTTTCTGCCACTGGAGCTTTCTGTAGTAACAGTTTCAGAGAATATTATGCTATGGAAATGCTTATCTTCGCTTCCCTTCACCACCACAACTGTCACCTCTCAGCTCTCCTTGAAGTCAAATCAGAGATTCCTGCTCCTCCTGTACAACACCATGACATGTTCCCATTTAGACTATTCTCAGCTCAGTGGAAAAGCAATACAAGTGCTGCTGTGGCTCTAAAGTACAAGTTTGTAATTGTTGAACAGTGAGGCAAGAGAAGGAATTGATATTGGTTGTCAGAAACTTTGATAGGTGTGCAGCTCATTGCTGACAATGGGTAGGGTATCAGTGAAATCTGTGATTTAAATACCATTGAGCTCATGTCTTCACTGCTGTGGTAGCCACTCTGTTATGTGATGGTAAGACACATTTCATTTTGAAATGTCTCATTTTCTGGTGCTATCGGTAATATAACTGCTTGCTGAAACATTTGCTACATTGGGAAACACAGAGAGAAATGTGCTTCATTCCTCATTCGTTATCTCACTATGAAATATAAAGATGAATTTATCCAGCTACTTCAAATGAAATTGTTCTCTCTTGTTGAGCCTCACAGAATTCTTTTCCCACTGTTAAGTTTTACTGCAAGCAGTTTCCACACCAGAAACTTAATGCAAGTTATTAAGCAGTTCTAGTTTTCCTCGTTTTAAGGAGAAAAAAAAGTGTCTAATCCTTCTCTTGTTACTCACAGTAAGTGAAATGAATGTTAGATGACAGTATTATGACTGCTGTGAGGGTCTAGGCTGCTAGAAAGCTCTGCTGTTATTTTAACACCTACTAAAGCTACAGAAACACCTATTAAAACTGTAAAATAGAAGTATCAGAACATGAACAGCATATCTACACCAAGAGTAACAGTTGATCTTCATTTGAGCCCTTTACATTTTCTGCATTGAAATAGAAATTTGCCAGAAAACCAGCTTTCAGCCTGCGTCTGTGATTACTACTCATACTAAACTGCTATAGAGAGGCTGGCAAATACAACTTTGGGATCAGATTGCATGGATTATATTAGATAACAGGACTGTTTAGCATTTACTTTTTATTCCTGTTGATGATGAGCCTTTGAAACTTTCTCCTCAGGATTAAGGGAAGAATAGAATTGAAATTATTTTAATTACTTTTTGAGTGATGAATGATGAAGGTCTTTCCAAAAGCTTAATTAAGATTAAAGCAAATGTTTGAAAGTTCTGTAGATGAGTTTTACCAAAGTTGATATGTTTGGATGAGTTTGAAAATTAGGGTGCTATCTCAAGCCATTATGCAACTTTGAAAATTATGGCAAATTTTTTTAAATTTATTTTGCTCATTGCCACATGTGTCTTGTTGCTATTAAATCAATGACTACAGCAAAACCTTTTGACTCAGGTCAAGTTCATCTTCCTGTCTAGGAATGTCAGGCTTTCAAACTTTAGGAAAAAAGCCATTTATACCAGTTGATAATTTGTTTTGTTACAGCAAATATTAACAAACCAACCTATCTGGCAATTTTAGGTGAGTTTTTTAAAACCCTTTTTATCCTTACAAGTGGTTGTATTAGAAATCAGTAGATTTCCCTTATAATTCCATGGGGAGCTGTACATAGCCAATGCATCTTTGAGTCATCTTGAGTTTTTCAGAGTTAATAATCTGCCAGGAGCTTGCTTGACAACATTTGACTCCAGCTTCCCTGACTGGAACCTGAACAACTTTAAGAGAAAAAAGTAGATGCCAGAAACAAAATATGTCATTTGTGAGCATTTGTTTCAGATGATTTTGTGCCCAGGAGAGGCTACTGCTGGTGGACAACACACAGCAGATGGGGATGGAGTCTGGGCAGGGAGAGAGTGATGCCCAGAGTCCCTGTGCTGGCTGCTTGGGTCTGATGCCATGTGCTGGGATTTGCATCACCTGATTATTACAGATCATTACGAAGCATAACACTCTGCTTTGCTGCCTGGAATAGCACTTCAACCTTGCTGGTATTTGTGACTCCTTACAGAATTTTAAACCTGACTTCTCAATGTTGTTTTAAATGTTAACTTTTGTGACTGGGAAGTGCCTTGCCAACCCTCCTGACAACTTTTCCCCCAGCAGAAAAATACAATATTGCTGAATGTATTTGCCTCACTTAATTTTATATATGGTCTGTATGCTACAGTGAGGTTAAAGCTGAATTTGCTGTATAGTCCATTGCCACAGAAACAAGGTCTTCATGTACAAGATCATCATCCAGGGCACAACTTTTTGGGGCATTAAAAATAGCTGATGTGATCAGTGCTGTTGGCTGTGGAAGTATCCCAGCTTTGCTCTAACTGAGCAGGGTATTCGCTTCTTCGGCCTCCTGTGCATTGCAGCCCCCAGGCTGCTACTGCCTTTGGAGAAATTACTGCAATGTGAGATGTTTGTGTAAGAGTTGATGGCAAGGGAAAGGATAGCTTTGCAAAGGCCTTGAAAGTGAAAACGAGTAGCATACATTTGTGCTAGAGAAGTGGGAACAAGTAGAGAAAAAGTGTGATGTGAGTCAATGACAGGTGAGGAAGAGTTTTTGCCTGTATCAAGGAAGTTGTCTCCAGTACATAGATGAACATGGAATGAGAGCTTGGTTGAAGATTTTGAGTATGTGATCTTGCAAGTTGACATCTTAGAGATGTTACATAGGAAGAATTTGCAACATTTAGATGTAGTCAGAGCGCGAAGAAGAGGAGGAATGTTTAACTTGTTCTGCATGTTCTTGTTCAGAGCTGGCAAAGCTACCAGACTGCAGTCTACTTCTGTTCCCTCCATGTAAACCAGCAAACCATATGTGTGTTGGGAAAGGAGCATGTGAGAAGATGCATATTGGTGCTGCTCTCAATGTCCATGCTCCCAGTGCAGCAGTTTACATCAACTGAGGATCTGATACAATAGGCTGGCCATACGGAGCTTGAGGAAAATACTGCCTATTTATAGACTTTTTTCTTACTACACAAATTCTGCATTTGGAAATCTTACGTTCTTGCTTAAGAGCAACTGAAATGACCCTTGGTTCTTTGAATGCAGGAGGAGGCTGCACACATAACTCTTTGGTTCATTAGCTAAATTAAACTTTCCTGTCTAATCTGACCGTGCCTGCAGCAGGGTTTGTTAAGTGTGTTTTCGGTAGTTATTCAGTGTTCAAAAGAAATGTTCTCTATATGAAGGGGGAAAACTTATTGCTCAAGCTATTTGAATTCTGATTCAGTTTCTCTGCCAAATTTTGTTTTGGAATCTGCACAAACAAGTTCTTGCTGGCAGACAGAATAAATGGGAGGTAGCTATCCTGATACAGGCAGTCTTTGGTAATGCCCTGCTTCAGTGTCAGCTGTTGATTGTAGCCAGGGGTAAGAGATGGGCAACTCTTGGCTTTTCATTGAATGGGACAGTTATGGGTAAGCTACAGTTCTGCAGAGTATCAGCACCTACTGTTCTTTCTACTCGAATGTATTCCTTTTGCTCTTACAAAGTGTGATTTCTTCTTGAACTTTATTTTCTCTTTTTTAGTTGAAAATTTTCTTCTCTTTGCCTTCTTTTCAGGACCATATGATTTATAAAAGTTTTCCTCAATGAATTAAATTGTGATCTGGAGGGATTGTTGACATAAAAATCTACTAATATGTGAAATTTATTGTGATCTTTGATTGTAAACTTTGTATGAATAATGCTCATCAGGTAAGAAATCACTAAGTGTATTGAATCTGTCTTAAGGAAAAAAAGGCCCTTAAGTAGAAACCTTTCTTAATAATCAGGATGTGCAACCATGGCACATAGCCTTTTTTGTGGCCATGAGTCTAAACTGATCAACAACTGAAATGAGACCCTTGTTCCCTTGTACTGAAAGCTTGAATCAATTCTATACATTGCTTTTTATTGCACAAGTCAGCTTGGTAATTTCCCTAGTTACTTATCTCTCTTTTCAGGTGATTTTTTTTTTTCTTTTTTTTTTTTTTTCTTCTCCTCCCCACCATGTCCACATCTCACACCTGAGGCTATAAGCTCAAGGGAAACAGTGAGGCAAATATTGATGTGCATCTAGAAGTGCAGGGTGCAGTCCTGAAGCTTTTCACCCTCTTTTTGCTTGGATAACTCTTCAATTAATTTTCTGAAGTTATTTAACTCAAGGTGTAGTTCTGAAGCATTACAGCATGAAGTCATTAGTCATGAGCAGAATCCTGACTTCCTCCTGTCATGCTGCAGATGATAAAGCTGCTTCTTGCTTAGAGAGCTGGAAGCTGCACTGACACTGTCGAAAACTAACTGGTGTTTGTGCAACAAGAGGCAATGTACCATTTCTTTATTCCTTGCAAGTGCCCAAGAACTGCTAAGACCCTTCTGCGGTGCTTATCTCTGCTTTCTTAGGAGAGATTTGGTAGTTTTTGTTGCTCTGGAATGTTGCCAAGGCATAGTGCAGGTGCTCCTCTGAACAAAACATGTATATGACTGTCTTAATGTTGCCTCTGAAATGAATGTTGCAGGGGTCACACTGGCCCTGCTGATGTGGTGGTACAGTATGTCACTGTCAACACTGTCAACCCATGTTGTGGAGGAGACAGCTCAAATGAATGCAGATATCCCATACAGGGGCCTGTGCTGTTCAAACTCTGGACTGCAGTGCACAGGCCAAGTGCTGAGGAGTGCACTCATTGCCTATGGTGTGTCTTAGAGCCTTCCTGAGCCTTCTTGGCCCCAGAACTTCTCCCTTTGCTATTTTTTGCATTTTTCTTTTCTTTCCTTCCCTGTGGGGATCTTGGAAATGCTTATATCACATAGGTCTATAAATCCATTTGTGGTTTCCAAGTGTTTTGACTTTCTGGTATGTACCCATTCCCAAGGCTGGCTTCTGCAGCCCCTGGCCACACTGTATCATGAGACAGGTAGGTGTTCTTTGAGAATCTGTTTACAGAACTGAGGCTCTTTTTCTTAAGTAGAGAAATCAATATGTTTGTCTGGTTTTGAAAGTGGGAGTTACAAGTGTGTTACTGTTAGGTGTGCTACAGTTATTACTTCATTTTCTGCCAAAGTATTGTCATGAAGAATAGAGTTGTTATCATGCTTATTTTGAGGAACTAGGAAAATGGTAAATCTAAGTTAATGATGTTGGGTACTGATTCCTTTTCTCCCCAGAGCCTTTATAATGGCCTAATAGCATGGAGGAACTTTAAAGATAGCGGAAGCTGCTTGAGGCTGCCAGAGCAGTGTGAATGAGATGTGAAAAGACTTAAGAATTAGTTTACTGTATGCTTTTCTTATATAATTCCATCTTGACTCCTTTTTCTTTACATCAATTTAGTCCATATCCAGACAAGTGCAGAGTTTCTGAAGTGCAAGCTTCAGCTGCTAAATAAGGTAAGAATAACAGGGACTGTAGGCATCCAGGCTGAAAGCAAAATATTGCTTTTATGATGTTGCTAATAAAAAAAACATATAAGAAGGGGACTGAGGGAAAGGAACAATTTATGTTGAACACTGAGTTCTCACCTGAAGATAATGCTCCCTTGGGCTCAGTTAGGAGCTACCATTTTTTTGTTCATATCAGAAGTTACTAATAATCCAATGGGGTTTATGATCTTTAATATTTATTTTAAAGGCAAGGTAAGCAGTTATAACTGTAAACTGATAATCTTCCCTTAAAAGCTTATTGTTTATTTTCTTTTCAATAGCAGCAAAAGAAATGCTTAGGAGGTGGCATGGGCCACATAGAGGACCTTTCACAGTAAGAAGGTGGTTAATGCCAGAAATGACACAGCTGATGGCTTTGTCATTGCTTCGAGTTACAATCTGCAGTTATGAAACAGCCACTTTGAGCTCAATTATGGAATAATTGGTAAATCCACAAAAGCTTATTTGTGTAACACCCTACAGGTGAAAATTGAACACCTAAAGTCATTGGCTGTAGCATGGTGGTTGTTCTTTAATTACTGCTCTCCTTTGTCTTCTGTTTTGTCTAAAATTCCATGTCTGAGAAAAGAAATACAGAAGCATTTTTCATATGATACCTTTCCAGCTTGGCCCTGGGCTCACAGTTCACTAACATTTTGTGATTAATTAATAATACATAGATCCTTTTATGTTCCAATGGAATTTAAATGTGTTAAATACATCACAGGTTACAGATAAAACTTGGTCATATAAGTCTTTTTAGAAATTCAAGAAGCTGACACTCCAGATAGGTGTTGAGTGAGATTTAAAAAATCATGTCAGGTGTAACTCCAGTTTGAAAACAGTTTTGAAAATCCTGCTAGCATTTACCTGCCTCTTTCACACCTACTCACTATTTAATATGGGCCCTATGAGCTGTTATTTATACTTGGAAATTACCTGACCTTACATCTGCAGGGTTAGCACTGTAGGATGAGAACAGATGAATAAAGACTGCAAATATTAAATGATTTTTAATTTCAGGTGACACAGATTATCAGAGGCTTTTTGGAATCAGGTTGTATTGGAGGACTTAATTTTTCATTACTTTGTTACTCCATTAGTTAAGAATCTCTGGAAGAAAAATAACTCCTGATTTAAGATTTAGTGCTGTGGTGCTTTATACTTTCACTTAGTTCTGGACTGTGCCTTTAGAAGGATGAAGGGAAGAACTCTTCAATGGAGCCAGAGTTTAATCCTTACTAAAGGGAGCAACTTCATGGTTAAGCCCAGTAAGAATATCCTTTGTTACTAGCGTATGCTGTTGCAGTCCCTAACATTTATTCATCCAAAACCAACAGAGCTCTGACAGTAGAAAACTAAGCTTTAATTTTCAATTCTGATCCTTTAAATTATGCTGATACATCATCTTCTGGGAGTGTTTATGGGGTGTAATTTAATCAGAAATTTTTTTTTCACCTACAGATTATACAATAGGTAAATCAAAATTGAAGCATTGAGGTGAAGATGTCTTTTGCTATAATCAACTGAAATGATTGTACAGTATTTGTAGTTACTTTATTTTTTCCACATAATGCTGGTGATATCTAGAGCTTTATCAATTTCAGTTCTATATTATTCATACGCTGAGAGAAATGCATAATTGAATAATATATTCTCTCATACTCTGTTTTCCAATTTCCTGACTTAATCCTTATGAAGCCCTATTAGTTGTGCTCTCAATGAATATTTATCTCACATTCACTTCATTTTGGCCTTTGTCCTAGTGCAAAGCTTCCTGTTGCAGCACGTGTAAAACAAGGATATGACAAATGGGGTGCCATATCTTTCACTTAGTCTCTCCGTTTAAGGCTCAGGGCAACCCCCCACAGAGCAGAATTAGTTTCACCCCTCTTCCCCCTCCCCTCTTCCCTCCCAGGGGAGGAAGAAAGGCCTCACACAAAGTTGGAAAATTAAGATCACAACTTTTAACAGGGAGTAACAAAAGGGATATCAAAGGAAGGGAAATATACAGAGTTAACAAGGGAAGGTGTATATATACAAATATATACAACACCGATCCTCGGATGTTGTTGGATTCCTCCCGAGCCACATGGAGTTGTAGCAGCCACAGAGAGTGCGGAGCCAGCAGCAATTCCAGCGAGGAGGGGGCGAGCAGAACTTCCTGTGTCCTTTTATAGAGTGTGGCAGGAAGGGGAGTGGAATAGCTGCTCCACCTGTCCCTCCCCTTCCCCAAACCTTAAACCACAACACTTAGATACCTGGAGTTAAAATAACAACTCCATAGCTGGTGTAGCAAGATTAGATCTGCATTCTGTAGCGGTGCAGAAGTACTCCTGGAGTCAAAAGTGATCAGATCGTCTGCAAAAGGACTGTAGCGACCTCCAGTCAAGAGTCACAGACATCACTAGATTAATGAAAACTGAACCTGGAATTAATGTTTGTCATCAAATGCTGAATTTCACTACTTGTGAAAATCAAGATATCTCTCTTGCTCCTACATTCTATATGTATGGGACCACAGGATTATGGGTTTAAGATGTAAGATACAAAGCCACAAAAGTTGCACCAGGGAAGATTTAGATTGGATGTTAGGAAAAATTTCTTCACTGAAAGGGTTGTCAAACCCTGGAACAGGCTGTCTGGAGAAATGGTGGAGTCACCATCCCTGGGGATATTCAAAAGACATGTAGACATAACACTTAGGGACATGGTTAAGTGGTGGACTTGGCAATGTTAGCTTTACAGTTGGACTCGATGATCTTAAGAGTTTTTTCCAACCTAAATGGTTCTATGAAAAGAAGCCTGAAATAATGTAACTCTTAGGTTTTAATTGGCCATGTTCCTTGGTGTATCCCATGTTCTGGGAGTCACCAGTACTCTTGCCATGTGTGCTGTCTGGGAAGCCTCAGAGTGTGACACAGGTATATTCATGGAGAAACTACTTTGAAGGCATGTGGCATTCTGAAGATCTTTGGGTACTTTTGAAGAGAAGCTGGATCTGGAGTTACTTTTGTCTAAAACAAGTGCTGGTTTCTCCAGGATCTCACCTCAGCCTCAACCCATGCACCCGCAGAGGTTATGGGGAATGACATCTGTGGCTTCTGTTGCTGTTAACACAGTCGTTTGTTATTTTGTGATCCTAAGTGTAAATGGAAAATGTCAAGGCTGAAGTCTAAGAGGTCTTTGGCTTTGGTTTCTGCAGTATGCATGCATGACATCTCTCTAATACTGTTATAGCACAGAATCATGTTTAAAAATGCTTCAGTTCTCTCTCTGAATCAGTAATACCAAAGAAATAAAGTATAAAACTGTCATTTTCTGGCCATACAAAGGCAGCTGGAATCTGTGAGCTCACCTGCATGTCTCCTAGGCATGAATATATGTCCTGGTTCAGCCAGGATAGGGTTAATTTCCCCCAGGC
Organism: Brachypteracias leptosomus; assembly: GCA_013401335.1. NCBI lineage: Eukaryota > Metazoa > Chordata > Aves > Coraciiformes > Brachypteraciidae > Brachypteracias > Brachypteracias leptosomus. The sequence continues at coordinate 50,979 of VYZX01000065.1, forward strand.
GTTGCTATTTGATACCGAGCTGACATCATGTCCGGCACACAAGGCCCAGGCAGGGCAGTCCCGGCTCTGTCTCACCCAGGTTGCCTCGCTCTGTGTCTGTGGCTGTATCCACACGATCTGTACCTTTATAACTCGTTTTGTGCATTGTTATCCCTGTTGCTGTTACTGTTGTTGTGACTGTTGCTTTTGCATCGTTGTATTAAATTCTCCTTATCTCGACCCACAGGGTTTGTATTTTGCTACCTCTCCTGTTCCTGTCCGGAGAGGTAGGGGAACAGTGGCCACGTGGTGCCCAGT
>VYZX01000066.1:832-20678 GCA_013401335.1 Brachypteracias leptosomus
CCCGCGGGCGGCGGGCCGGGGGCCGAGGCGGCGGGCGAGGCAGGAGCGGTGTCGGGTTCGGGGTCTGTGTCCGGGTCGTGGTGGGCGTGGGCGTCGTGGGGGGCGCCGGCGGGGCAGGTGGTGGCCAAGCTGCGTGCGGTGGACGCGGACTCGGGCTACAACGCGTGGCTGCGCTACGAGCTGTGGGAGCCGCGGGGGAAGGGCCCGTTCCGCGTGGGGCTGTACAGCGGCGAGGTGAGCACGGCGCGGGCGCTGGAGGAGGCGGACGGCCCGCGGCAGAGGCTGGTGATCGTGGTGCGGGACCACGGGGAGCCGGCGCGCTCGGCCACGGCCACGCTGAGCGTGTCGCTGGTGGAGGGCGGCGAGGCGGCGCTGGCGGCCAAGGGCGGCTCGTCGGGGTCGGGGTCGTGGTCGGGGTGGTCGGGGCCGGCGTCGGCGTCGGAGGGCGGCGTGTCGTCGGGGTCGTGGTGGACGAACGTGTGGCTGGTGGTGGGCATCTGCGCGGTGTCGAGCCTGTTGGTGCTGGCGGTGGTGCTGTCCGGGGCGTGGCGGTGGTCGCCGCGGGCGGCCGTGCTGTCGGGGCCCGGGCCGGCGACGCTGGTGTGCGCCAGCGAAGTGGGGAGCTGGTCGTACTCGCAGCGCCAGAGCCGGAGCCTGTGCGTGGCGGAGGGCGCGGGCAAGAGCGACCTGATGGTTTTCAGCCCCAACTTCCCGCTGCCGCCGCCCGGCCCTGCGGCAGAAAATGGTTCAGTTGGGAACGGGCAGTCTCCGTCCCCACTCGTTTCAGGCGCAGTAAGTCTATTTGTTATTATATTTTTTTTTTTCCCCTTTAATTTTTTCTTTTTACTATTCATTTTTTGTGGATTCTCTGTGTATTAAAACACCTCGTAAAAATTTTACAATACCAGTCCTAGCTGTACGCGCTTAGATGTAGCCACAGTGATCACGTTAATCACGCCATTTTATTTTTTTTAATTTCTTGGTTTTCTTAATGCCTTGTGGAATTGTCATGTTTCCTTCCCTTCCCCCCTTTCCCTCTTGGTCATTATATGGTAATGTGTTTCTAGTGTGTCAAGTCTTTTTAATTTTTTTCTCCTCTACTTGGTGTTGAATGGCCGTAGCACATGTTAGTGGATCTTTTATTGGGTTTTTTTTGTAGCATGTTTTAATGTGTGAAAACACACGGGAATTGGTTGGGTTTGGTATCTTCCTCAGGATGATTGTAATTAGGGTACTAATTATCTTTAAACTAGGTGTGTTTACGCTTGGTTTGATGAATATTTTTTTTCCTGTGCGCCAAAATTCGCTCGACTTTATATTTTTTCAGAAACTTGCTAGTTGCTGCGTTTTGCTAATCTTAAGAACCTGAAATACTCGAAGTGAGAGTTATGGGTGAGTGGAAGAAACATTGGTAAAGGTTGTGACCAATTTCTGTCTCTGGAGGTCGGCTGAACACGTGTTGGAAGGTGAAATGAGATACAGAATGCTTTATGAAGGAGTCAAGAAATGGTTAAAGGAGAGGGTTCTTCTCGTCTTCCCATTACCTGATCCTGCTCTTTTTGTAATTCTACGGCATCTGTTTTCCCTCATCCACCCTAGAAATGTGCTGTGGAAGTAGAGCTGAAAATGTTGAGAATCGAGGAAGGGAGGAAGGGTGGTTATGGGAAAAGTAGGAATATCTTCTCTATTCGACACTCTAGAGGTAGTCGTTTGAAAACTACTGCTTCTCCTAGCAAGAGATCAGAAGAATCAGCAAGAAAGACGTTTTCTATACTGGTTTCCACATGGATTTCTCTGCGTGGGTGTGTTGCTTAATTACAAGGTTGTTTTAACATCGTTATCGAAGCAGCTGATCCTGGTCATACACTGATGACGCTGACTTGCCTCTGGTCTCATCGAGATCAGCTCCAACGCACTCTGAGATATGTTTGTGCTCCTTGCTCGAAACTGGATACAGCTTGTATAGGGAAAAATCAAGATCTTTTATATCGGATTTATTTTTCATTACAGCATAAACACGAAGTCTGTACGGCTGCCGAGGTAGTAAGAACAAGCAGTACTTTTATATAATTCCTTTTCGTGTGATGCGTTCAATTCGCCCAAGACACTCGTTTTGAGAAGTACCGAAGTTTTATGGCAAAGTGGTACCTGTAAAGCAGTACATTTCTTTTGAGAATGTACGTTTTGATGGTGTTTTTTTTTATTAATAGAAGCGTTTTAAATGAAGGACATGGACGAAAAAAAAAAAATGGCAGATCGTTGGTTCCAAATTGATAAAAACGGTGCCGAATCAGTAAAGTAAGCTGAGGGTTATCTGCCGCCGATCCATAGAAAAATGTGAGAGTGTCCCACAATTTTCTTTCTTTCCTGCGTCTATTTTAGATTATTTACGTTCGAGTTCTTTGTGTATTTGCTGGGGCTGTGTTTCTGGTCTCCTTTGATCATGTCCGATAGCTGCTGTGCTTGAGGGGAGGGGTCATCACTTCTTCAGTATGCGTGAAGTACCTTCTCTTGTGAAAGGCTCATCCCGGACCCGTAGATGACACTTTCTTCGTGAGTTGAAGGTCTGAACAGGATTCACAGACCTACACCATCAGGAATTATTTCAGTATTCCTTGTAGGGAGCAATCTTAACCTTAGAAACGAAGCTCGTGGATGCTTTTACTTCGCAGTGTTGTAACAAAGCTCTTGTTTCCTCACTGTGAAATAACTAATTCACACCCGGAGTCGAGAGATTTGTCTTTATTTCGTGTCTGCGCAGAGATGGGTGCTGGGGGGTACCTCCACAAAGCCTGGTAATGTAATTATACCATTCACAACATATGAACGCTCCTCATTTTATTAGTACTTTCCTACTTGGCAAATGTAGGATCATTCTTTGCTTGTCTCGATTTGAAGGCGCAGTGCATTTTAAATGTATGCTCAGTGGGTGGGGCTCTTGGAGGCGGGTAACAAATACTTGGTGGCGTGGTTTTCACTTCATAATGAGCTAAATTCATGTAAAGGACACGACTTGGGCAATCTTCGCCTTTTCTCTGACCATATGACCAAGGGAGATCTCCTCGTTCTTCAATTTGAGGTCCGTTTAGTCCTGTGATGTAAAGTTCTGTTGTCTTTTACATAGTCGAGCCTATTGTCTTCTCTCGAAGCCTTGTCTTTTGGCGCATTTCTTTTAATTTTTTAACCTTTCACCAGTAGTGTGGTCTGAGCAGGAATAATAGAAGGCGCTAGGATATCCAGTCAGTGTCTTGAATAAAAGAGAAAAATTTCGCGCAGGGTTGTTGATAGCTGCAAGTCTCCTTCCCTCCGCATGTGCTTCTGGAGAATGATGCAGATGGTGCAGATTTTATCAGGCACCGGGAACCGTGGCTGCTGAGCCCGGGCTTGTCGCCGAGTGCGCTCTCGAGCGTTTCCTCTGGAAACGGGAGGAGCCGGGGGCGGGGGGGCGGCAGAGCAGCGGCTGCAGCGCCGGTACCGCCGTGCTGGCCGGAGGCTGCTTTGCAGCCTCAGAGCTGGAAATTTTCCAGACAAGGAAATGCCTGGTACGGCTGCAGGAGGAGCTGGGAGAGACGCGGGGTGCTCGGCTGGGAGCTGCCAACCCCACAAGTGGGACTTCCCCGTACCCGCCGGCGTTGGTGGCATCCCCGGCAGCTCCTCCGAGCCCGGTGGTCTCTGACGGGGTGTAAATAGATCTATTTCTGCCTTCGTAATCAAATAGCCGAGTTTTTCCCTGCGATGCACTGAATAGAACGTCGTAAACCCGTATTTCTGGGGCTTGATGGGTATAATGAGGATTTTTATGGGGTTCACTGAAATCTAGAAATCCTCCGTATACGAGATTGTTCTCCCGGATTTCTTTTAGTCATCTCCGCTCACGGTGTCCCCCTGTACCAGCTGCGATTTCCCTTGGCTTGTTGAAGGGCATCCTGCAATCGCTCTTCCAGCGAGGGGGGAGGGCGGTCGGAGCTGCGACAACAACGGATCAGCCCTGCCCGCTGCTTTTGCCGGGGCAGGAGCGGGGTGAAAGCCCGTGGGGTAGAAGGGGGGTCCCGGGGGGGCAGCGCTGGCTTCCTGCCACGCCGGATCCCGAGTTCGATGTTCCGGATCGCTGGGGAACCCACCGTCCTTGAGCTCATCTCTGCCCGAAGGAGGGAAAGGCGAGAGGGGTGGGGAGGTCCCTGCAACCCCGTCGTCTGTTCCGCGCTGGCGATTTGGGCTTGATCCGAGGAGGAGCTCCGATTTTCCTCATTCCTAGGCCAATCCTGTTTATTGTCGGGCTCTTGTCAGCGTTCGAGCTATTAATATGCTGCTTTCTGCGTGGAGATGGGGGCTGGGGCTGCCGCCGCGGAGAGCTCGTCTGCTCTTCTCGGTGGAGAAACCTCAGAGCTGCCGCTCCGTCTGCTCCCCTGAACGGATTCACATCCTTCTGGGTCCTGGTGGGCACCCCTTGGTCCTGGTGGGCGCTGCCGGGAGCCTCCCAAGCCCCAGTACAGAGCGGGGCGTGTCCCGCAAACCTCCGCCGAAGGCACCGCTCCGCCTCTGCAGCCGCTTCTCACGCATCCTCCGCGGGGACGACGCTTTAAAATCCTCGCTGACGTAGCTGATGATGCTCAAACACATCGTGTGGTGCAACCATGTGCCCCGAGGTAACCCGGTTTTATACTCTTCACCTTTATTTTCTTGCCTTTCTCGCTTAACAGTTTCTTCTGGCCGCTGCCGTTGTTCCGAGCACAACGTGCGCGGCTGGAATAATGATCTTATTGCTGGAAAAGGGGATGATTGGCTGGAAATATAAGACGGGGCGGAGGCAAGTGCGTAAGGGATGCTCGGGGCTCGAGGGAGGTGTACATGCAGCACTGTAATCGCCTGTCGGACGGGAGGGACGGGGAAGATGCGGGGGGAGCACATCGGGGAGCGGGGGATGGTGAGAGGGGTTGTGTAGAGACCACAGAGGTCCTGGACCATGCCCTTGGGATCGCAGAATTGGCATTCCTCGGTGATTCGGCTCAAAACGGCTTTAAGAATGGGTCCAGCTGAGGAAAGAGAACAGTTTGGAAGAGGGTAAATTGAAGGCAAATGTGAAATCAAAGATGAGAGGTTTTAAACAGTGATTACTGTCATACCAAGGGAAGCGTCTGCATTAATGGTGTTTAATACGACTGATGTGCAAATAACGTAATTAGAGGAAGAGTTGGAGAGGAGACCTTTGAGATTAGAGACCCTGACCAGAGGGGTTAGGAGGAAGGGTGGCCAAGCCGAGATAGCTGGATGTGGGAAAAGACAACAGGACAAGGGATGCCGAAATACTAAAGCAGGGTTGTAAGGTTTAAAAATGTTGTTATAAAGAAAGAGAATTGAAGGGAGGCTCCCTTAGAGCCTTGTAAACAAGCATTAAGTAATGCTACAGAATTACAGATGTAGCAGAAAGCTGAAGAAGATATTTCACTGGTAAATGAGCGAATTACATACAAAATAGGTGTAGGATGCCATATACTTCTCAAAAGATGAGTACATCTTGGAAAGAGGCAAATCTACACTAACTTTGATTTTGGCTGTTCATTATTTAAGGCACCAGAATGCATAATCACAGCTTGATATTCTGATATTCTAGAATTTAAAGAAAATCTGGTTTTGATTTTCTTTGAGGTGGGTTGGTTTGTTCAACAGGAGGATCTTGAGCCCAAAGTTTGTGGGTTTCTGCGTTGTGAACCCGCTCTGCTCACTGTGTGCACATCTGGGGCAACAACACTGGCTTCTTGGAGGGATGGATTTATCTTTGTCTGAGTATTATGGCAAATTTATCAGTCTTTCCTCTGACTTTAACTAATAATTGCAATGATTCAAGGTGTTTATAGTGACTGTGCATCACTACTGAGCAGTGCAACTTGCAACTCTCTCATATATTGTAGATGACATCATATCCTGGCAGAAAATGGGGGTTTAGGGCAAATTTGGGTGGGGGTGACAATTTTATGGTGGCGAGTTGGGAATTGGGGAATTCTGCAGTTAAGAATCAAGGAAAAAAGACACAGTAAAAATCCCAAGGTAAACTTACATTGTATATTCTGTGCAATGGTCCTTTAAAAAAATTTACTTGTGTGTGAATTAAGGTGGATGCTCCACAGCTCCTTCAATACTCCTTCCATCCCCTCCCCCTCCCGCAGATCTAACGGGTGCTGTAGCATCAAAGCAGTAGAAATAAAATGCAACACTCAGATATTTCCAGGGGTGACTGGAGTTAAAAAAAAAAAAAAGTATCCGCAGATATTGTGCTGGGCCTGACCAAGACTTGCTCCAGTGTGGGTTGGAAACCTCACTGGGAGCTTTTGCTGAGTTTGAGGATGCAAACCGATGTATTGATTTTTTTAAAAATTATTGTTTAATGTACAACTTCTGGCTGTGTTCCCGATTTTCTCCCATGTTGAAAGGCTCTGATGCTGTGTATAATTGAAATGTTCTTTTTCACTTGCTCGGAAGTTGTCAGCAGCATAAAGAAATGCATGAAGGGTTAAGATCTGTCCTTGCCTGGTGCTTTTCATCGATCAGGGATCTCATCATAAGTTCGCACAGAAGGAAGCTGGAAACGGAGAAGACTAGAGGGGTTGTCTGGGCTTGAGGCCCATCTGTGTAAATTGCTGCTGAAGGTCATTCCAGGAAGGTTTTTCAGGATATTTTGAAATGCTTTCTGCCCTCTCCCACCTGCTCAGGGGGGTAGTTGTGAACTGTTGGGGAGCAGAGAGCTTTGATTTCTTTCCTTTCTTTTTTTTCCAACCGTGATCTGCTCCCTCTGTGTGGCATCAGCTTGTCTCTCACCATAGTTCCTGGACATGCCCAAAGTATCTGGTGCCAATATTTACCTCTCCATAAGTAATTCGACTGCTGCAGCCCCTCACTTTTCCCCTCCTACCCGAGCCACCCCCATCCTGCTTCGGTGGGCTGGATGGGAGCTGGTCTGTGGCAGGTCTGACTGGGACTGTTAGAGGAGAGACTCTTCTTTCTGTTCTCCAGTAATCCGTGGTGATTTCTCTCGTCCAGAAGGTGAGGCAGGAAAGAGGCTTTCCCCCTCCCCCTTTTTATACATTCCCTTTTCTTTCATTTTTCCTTTTTTCCCTTTCCTTTTCTGCTTCTTTTTGTTTTTCATTTTTCCTTTTTTAATCTTTTGGTTTTCTTTTTCTCCCCCCCCCCNTTCCAAATCCCCCGGGGAACGCTGCGCTCAGCCGGGCTGTGCTGCCCCGTGTTTAGCCGATGCCTGTCACCTCTCATACGCGTTTCTCTTCCACCGCCGTACCCTGACAGCGTGCGGAGCGCATCCTCCCCCTGCAATGGGAGTGGTGGGGGTCCTCTCTACATCACTCCTTCATGGAAACCCATCCGCGCCGCGCCCCAGGGGGCCCGGAGCCGCTCCCCCCCCGCGTCGGGGCGTTAGAAGAAAACAGGGAGGAAAGAAAAAAAAGGGAAATGAGAGGAGAACCCCCCGACCGGCTTGGGGGTGATGGGGGGAGCGCGGCACCGCCCCCCCCGCCGCCGCCGACGGCGGAGGTGCCACCACAGCCTCCAGGGGGCGTCGCAGCCGCTCGCTCTCCCCGGTGCGGCGGCGGCTCCGCGCGTCTCAGAGCCCCGCGTCGGGCAGAGAGAGCGGCGGCGGGGGAGCCGCCAGTCGGGGGGAGCTGCCGGTGGGGCAAAACCAGCGGGAGCCCCCGGTTGGGCAGAACCGGGAGCGAGCTGCCGGCTGGGGGAAACCGCCGGTGGGGCAAAACCAGCGGGAGCCCCCGGTTGAGCAGAACCGGGAGCGAGCCGCCGCCTGGGGGGAACCGCCGGTCGGGCAGAACCGGGGGTGGAACCACCCGCTCCCCCATAGAACTTCTCGCCTCGGCGGCCCCGTGTGCCCCCGGTTGCCCGTTCGCTCCGCGCCGGCAACTTTGGTGGGGGGTTCGGTGAAATTGTGGATTATGTTCCTGCTGAGCCGGTCTGCGGGGAGCTGAGCCAGGGGAGGAAGAATGCGGGTCTCTTTAATGGTCTTCTGCCTTATCTGCTGCACGGCCAAGGGGCAAATAGCTTATTCCATCGCCGAGGAGACGGAGCGTGGAGTGTCCGTGGGGAACATAGCGAAGGATTTGGGAATAAATGCAGCCACGCTTTCAGCTCGGAAATTTCGCATGATCACCGGTTCAAGTAAGCAATATTTTCATATAAATGCAAGCACGGGGGCTTTGCTCATTGATGAGCCCATAGACAGAGAACAGCTTTGTGAGTTAAAGTCTGCCTGCCTTCTGAATTATGAACTTGTCTTAGAAAACCCTCTTGAGCTTTATAGGATGGAATTTAAAATCTTGGACATAAATGACAACTCCCCCAGCTTTCCCTTAAGTGAATATCATGTAAATGTACCTGAGTTCCTGTCAACTGGGGCACGGTTTACACTCCCCAATGCCCAAGATCTTGATGAAGGTACCAACGGTGTCCAGAATTATACTCTAAGCCCTGAGGACCATTTCCATTTGGAAATGCAGACACGCGGGGACGGGAGTAAATATCCCGAACTGGTGCTGAGAAAAGCCTTAGACAGGGAGCAGCAAGCCACTCACAGGCTTGTTCTTACAGCCAAAGATGGTGGGCTTCCTCCGAAGTCTTGTGATGTCCCGGTCATTGTGACTGTGCTAGATACCAATGACAATGCACCGGAATTTGAGCATTCGGTCTACAGGGCGAGTATCTTGGAAACCTCCCCCAGTGGCACTTTGGTGGTGCAAGTGCACGCCACGGACTTAGACGAAGGTCCAAACGGAGAGATCAGGTATTCGTTTAGCAATACGACTTCTGCTGATCTACAGCGAATGTTCTTAATTCACCCGCACACCGGGGAGGTGACAGTCAACGGCGTTTTAGCTGTTCAGAGGCCTCTCCTCGAGATGCTTATTGAGGCAAGGGATAATGGGGCATTTGGGATGTCCAGCACGGCTAAGCTGCTGGTGGAAATCACTGATGTGAACAATCACGGCCCAGAGATAACAGTTACGTCCCTTTCCAGTCCCATTCCTGAGGATGCTGTTCCTGGCATGGTGATAGCTCTGCTGAGTATTGTGGATAAGGACCCTGGGGAGAACGGGAAAGTAACCTGTCAGATCCCTGATAACCTTCCCTTCCAGCTAAAGCCTTCCCTTGAGAACTACTACAGTCTGGTCACCAGTGGGGTCCTGGACCGAGAGCTGGTCAGTGAGTACAACATCACCATTACTGCCACGGATTTGGGCTCCCCCCCCATCACCACTCAGAAGACCCTTTGGGTGCAGATTTCTGACGTGAATGATAACCCCCCTGTCTTCACTGCTGACACTTTGGATGTGTTTGTGGAGGAGAACAATCCACTCGATGCTTTTCTCTACCAGGTCTCAGCATCTGACCCGGATATGGGGGAGAATGGACGGGTCTCTTACACACTCAGGAATTCCACTGTCGCAGGCAGTCCCCTGACCAGCTTGTTGTCTGTGAGCTTGGCCAATGGGAGCATCTATGCAAAACGTGCCTTTGACTTTGAGCAGCTGACAAGCTTCTACTTCCAAGTGGAAGCCAAGGACAATGGGTCACCAGCCTTGAGTGCTGCCGTAACTGTGAATGTTTACATCTCAGACCAGAATGACAATGCCCCAGCCATCCTCTATCCCATCAGCCAGAACGGCTCAGTAGCTGTGGAAGTCATGCCCCGCCTGGCTGACGAGGACTACCTGGTGACCAAAGTGGTGGCAGATGATGAGGACAACGCGGAGAACGCCTGGCTTTCCTATCACCTGGCCCACTCCTCCGACTCCACCCTCTTCCGCTTGTCCCCGCACTCAGGGGAGCTGCGCACCACGCGCTCCATGCGCTCCACCGACTTCCTCAAGCACAAGGTGGTGGTGGTGGTGCGGGACCACGGGGACCCACCGCTCTCCTCCACTGTCACAGTGGGCATCCTGCTGGCCGACACCTTGCCCCAGGTGCTGCCCAACTTTGATGACAACGGGGAGCCCCCGCTCCTGCTCAACACTACCAACATCTACTTGATTGTTTCCCTCGCCTGTGTCTCCTTCATCTTTGCGGCGTTCCTCCTCTTCCTCGCCCTCGTGCGGCTGTGCCGCTGCCGGACTTGCTGCTGCCCACCCCATGAGTATGAGAAGTATTGCTATAGCGTGCACATGCTTCCCAGCTCCCACCTCCCGCCCGACATGCTGGAGGTCACTGGTGTGGGTAAACTGACCCATACCTACTTGTACAGGGCAGCTGTAGGTGTTGGGCCTCATAACGGCGACATCCCAAATGGTGATGCTGGGAATGTTCCCAGTGGCTCAAGGTTGCAAGTGCCAGGACCTTGTGTCCCAGTGCAGCAGGTCCAGAGTGATCGGTTGAGTGCTGTCCTGGTGGTAAGTACTTCTTCCTTTCACCTTTGTCTCCCAGGCACTTGAGCTCGTGGCCACACCTCAGTGATCAAGGAGGTACTGAGGGTATTTGTAGGAGAGCAAGCGTCGTTTTGTGGAACCTGGAGGCAACTTTAGTGCCTTTTATAGCTTTCCTAAAGCCAAGATCTCTTTGGGTGAAATGTGGTTATGGGATGACAAAAGATATTTTTTTTTTTTTTTTTGTCCTACGAATATTTAGGACCTTCAGACATAACTGAAGGTAAAGATGCAAGCCGTGCCATTTTCTTAGCTAAACAGGCTCATCATAAAGCTCTAATCTATGAGTGGTTCTAATTTACAGTGTATAGAGCCTGTGATTTATTATTTTTTGTCCTCCCAATGCCCCATTCTTGAGGTTTTTTTAATTGAGGGGGGAGTAGTTTGCTGAGCCAAGGTACTGGTTTACAATGCCCAAGCCTGAAATAGCAGGAATTCAAGATCCAGCACCCCTTTAGGAAATGGAATTTGTAGTGTGCTCATCTCTCTTTCCAAGTGAATCTAAAATAATTCCCTTCTGAGCCTCTGACCATGCTGGTTTCTTCTCAGTAGTGTGACTGGTGGCTTTGCAGGAGAAGATATCTTACCTGGATCATGGTGTAGGGCTTCAAGGTGGACTATGTCTGCAGATCTAATCTGCTGGGTGTTGCTGCGTCACTTGGCCCAAATTCAATTTTATTATATGGAAAACAACACTGATGTTTTAAATAGGTGCTGGGAGCCGTCTTTATTTTTTTTTGGTGAAGTTTTGAGATGTTTTGCTTGACTAGTGTCTGGTTTCCTTAGTGTTCCTAAGGGTAACTGTTGGTTCTGTACAGGCCAGTACTCTTGGTAAGAGCTATTCCAGGGGTTTCCAAGAACCCATGTTAGACAGATGTGGTATAATCTGCTTCCTGCAGCTTTTCTCCTAATTTACAATTATTAGAGGTTTTAATCCTAATTTACAATTAGTAGAGGTTGCCCTAAGTCTGTAACCATTATGTTTATTGTCATTTTTGAAATCATTATTGTGCTTTTAAATATGTGTAAATGGCAGCTTGGACAACTGCTTTGGATAACCAAGTATATATTCAGTTATATAGCACTTCTTTTATTACTTAAATTTCCAAGTAGTCATTTTTATTAAGTTTTCCCTTGTTCTAGAAAAGATGCTCCCATGTCCCTTCAAACCATTCTGTGATTCCTGATTTGCTCTTAATTATGCAATTAAGTTTATAATGCCTTCTTTTATTTATTTGCTGGCAAAGTCAAATATGTTTGTGGGTTGTAATTTTCCACCCCTCCTCTTTTTCTGAACACCTTTTGCACATCCACCCTACTGACAAGGAAAGCTCTTTTCTCAAATATTTATTAGACTTACTTGTGCTGTTTCCCCCAGTCTTTAATCAAGATCATAATCAGTTTTAAGTTTTAGTGGCAGAGGGTTGCATATGTCAGGGATCTCTCACTATGCAAGACAAATATGCCTTGCAGAAGCATCAGTAAGAAATCAAAATAAGTAAGAAGCATCTTTCAGTACAAAATTGTGGAGTGGAGGAAAATAGCAGTTGGCAGCATGTCAAGAAGAATCTGTGCCTAATGCATTGGTGTACTGGAAATATTATTTTGAGGATCTGAAAAGAAGGCTGAGTTAGACCCTTTGTAAGGGGGAGCTAAAACCCATTTTTTGGTCTTTTAGCAGTCTCTTAATTCAGAAGGTGTCTGTAGAACCCTGGTAGCATCTTGGACACGTACCCTTGGCTGGAGAGTAGTTTATAATTGTAAATTTCTATAACAAAGATGATATAAAATCCTGGTGCAACTAATTTCCATGTTCCTATTGAGCAAGGTCTTGAAACCAACACATTAATGGACTGAGTAGTAATAAAAATGAAAAAATATCCTTGGTCTCTGTAATGAGAACAACCAAAATATATCTCAATACATCTCCATCATTCAGATGAATTTTTAAACTTGAAATATAAGCCACCTTTTTAGGAGCTTTTGACAGTGGGCAAAATAAATCCTAGCTGTCCTTTGGCAATTTGATTTTCTGAGCTCCTAATACTGAGGGTACCATAGATGTGACCTAGGTGGAAAGTCCAGAGGCTGTGAGTTAATTGAGCTGAGCAGGAGAGCAGAGGCAAGGACTGAAAAGTTATCTACCCTTAGAAACAAAAGGATGTCAGTTGTTATTAAGTTGATGTTGATGATTCCAGAGGCTACTGGGGAATCAACTATGTATATACGCATATATGTGTGTTTACACAATTTCCTTATTTCTTGCAAAATTAGCAAGCTATTAAAATGACATTCACATCCAAATGAGTGGGCAGAAGCTGCACTTCCTGTACTTTCATGTCTGTGCATGCTCTAGATTCACCAAGATTTAAAATAAAGTATAATTAAGTTAAAGAGATGCTTGGAAAATCATTTCCAGTCGTCTGAGGTGGGAAGGAGAATTGTCACTCCTTGAAAATGATTCCTTGGTCTAGATCCCTATGGACTTAAATATGATTTCTATACAGAAAAATCACAGTCGCTGCATTAATGAGGAATATTTTTACTCATTTTTTATTTAAATCATAGGACTATAATTTTTCAGTAAAAAGTAAAATTGAAGTTTAGGTGTTGACTAAATTTTGTCTTTAAGTGCTTTCAGACTCATTTGGAGTTAAAAAGATGAGCAGAATTGTCCCTTTGAACTTATGAGGAGGGATCATTGTATTGCTTCCTGAGAATATAAATGTAACTAAAAGAAAGAATTAAATATTTAAAAGGCTCTGGGAGCAGCTCCATAGTTATAATTCAAAGCATTGGAAATTACTCCAAAATTACAGTTTCAGCAGAACAAAAATATCCCTGATTTTTTTTTTTTCATTTGAAGGGGAGATTGCAGGAGAAGAAAGAAAAAAATCCGCATATATCAACAATTAATTGAAATTCCAGATACGAAATACATTTTCAAAAATTTAGGTGAACTACTTTTTCCTTGGTCTTTTACTGCTGAATGAAATGAGTCTTGAATGATTTTTTTTTTTTTTTTTTTACATAGATGCATGAGGCCCTTTTGTGTTTGTACATCTTTTATTTAGGTTAGAACTAAAAATAGAAGGATGTATGGCCGTAAAAGCAGTAGAGTAAACTGTAATTGTATCTTTTTAGTATTTTGCTGTGTCTTTCTGCAGTGTAGCAGAAGTGACAGCCAAGCGAAGAGCAAGTTACGCTGTATTCGAGACAAAGGCACTGGTGGGGTTACTAAAATAAGCAATAATAGTTCACTGGGTGTTTCTGGGACCATGATGTGGCCGTGGATTGTTGCAGGTCTTTTGTTGGCTCCCATTGGCTCTTGTGCTACTCAAAAGGCCTGGAAGGTATTTCTGCACCGAGCGTGCACTGACCTCTCTATGACTTGGCATTCAATATTTAGGTTAGGTCCAAAAATAAACACAGACTTAACCATGTGTCTTGCTGAGCTGGATGCACTTCTGTTGAGATAAGCTGAGCTGCTGCAGGCTAAGACCAGTGGCTTCCTCACCCAAGTAAAGACCAACCATGTGAGCAAGCCCTCTCTACATCTCACTCTGAGGGGACCATGCCCCAGGACAAGAGGTGATGGCCTCAAGTTGCATCAGGGGAGGTTTAGATTGGATGTTAGGAAGAAAGAAGAGTGGTCAGGCACTGGAACAGGCTGCCCAGGGAGGTGGTGGAGTCACCATCCTTGGAGGGGTTCAAAAAATGTGTAGATATGGTGCTTCGAGACATGGTCTAGGGGTCAGGGAGATGTTGGATTTGATGATCCTAGAGGTCTTTTCCAACGTAAGTGATTCTATGATTCTATAACATAGCCAAATCTAAGGGTGAAGCACCTCCTCATTTTTTTTCTGTGCTCCTAACAACCTGCCCAGAAACACCAATCTTATGTAAGAATTCAGTTGTGCAGACAGAATTCCTGGCTACAGAAGTTACCCTTGAGGTCAGGCCAAGAAAAATCCTAGAAAGAGTGATGACCAGAGAAAATCCAGCAAGGGTAACTGCCGTAGACTTCCCTCGTTCTGACCGCTCCAGTTACCTTGGGTGTAGCTCCAATGCTTGATGAGAGGACACCGCGTCCAGGGAAGGCTGGAAACGCCTGGGCTGAAGCTTGGCTTGTCTGATGTCTGCCTTGGAGTGTTATTTTTAGAGGCAGCAGAAGGGAGAGTGACAGAAGGAATAGCTTGAGATGAAGGGCTTGAGGGGATGCGGAGAGTAATGTGACTGCATTTGTAGATGCATAAGGCAGTGATGGATGAGGTTGGATGGTGACCTGGGCTGGGGGAGGGTAGATGTGAGTAGTAATTCTTGTATGAAGGTATAGAACAAGAAAGCACAATTTTGATCAAGTCCAGCCCTTTCCTATATCAGCCATCTTTTAATCTTAAATCTTCAAATTCAAAGATATAAACTTTAATTGTCCAAAGTTTGAACTTTGAACCTGGAGGTCTTTTCCAACCTAAATGATTCTATTATTCTAGGTTGTGCTGTTGGAAAGTCATTCCTCTAAGGCTTTGAAACCTTCCTCTGACATCCCGTCAACAGTTATTTGCTATGAATTTGTAGAGATCTGTTTTGTGCCAGCAATGTCCTTTAAATATATATAGTTCTTTTCCTTCTCTGGGGCTTGCTTGCTTCATAGTTTAGAGACCAACCTCATCTTTTCTTAGGCTTTGACCAAGCTAAACAAGTACATCTCGGTCATTTTTCTGTGGTCACCTCTGCACTTGTCTGATCATGCTAATATCCCTTCTCTGCATCTGTCCTTCCTTTGTGGACATGTATTTCTTGAAAATATGTAGCCAGAGTTATATATAACATTTCAGACTGTGGGCTTCCTAAATAATGATAGGAGTACTTCCTGGTCCAGGGAATACATCACCTGATACTTTTTGGGATGTGTTCCCAGTCCAGGGAATACATCACCTGATGCTGCTTGGGATGTATTCCCAGTCTTAGGACTGGGAACTTCTTGGGCTGGCAGTTCCCTTCTCCACAGTTGTAATATGTTGATTAAGTTTTATTGCAGAACTTCTTTTGGGGTAAAGGTGGATTGAGGAAGGTTGGTTTCCAAATGGTGGTTGTTCTGCTTGACTTCATCCATCTAAATGCTTAATGTTCTAACCTTAGATGTTAAAAGTCATGGCCACCTGCTGAGAGCAACTCATCCTGTTCATAGTCTAAAACAGCACTGAGATGAGATGCACAACTCTTAAATAACTGGAACTAGTTGATATAAGTAATACCTTCTGGAAGTCCACACTTTGGGTTGTTAGATGTCATCTGTGGCAGGTGTCAAGTTGTTCCTGCAGTGAATGATGCCCATATGGTTGTCTTCCATGGCTGTTAGTCCAACTTCTTGTGCCATTGATAAATTTTTTTAATATTTTGCTGAAATGGGAATAGATGATACGAATTTTAGTCTGTATTTTTGTTGAAGAGCAGCCTAGTAAGTAGTTGTCTTGATAAATCTATGAGAATTATCCTTCTTTTTCACATATCTTCATTTCTCATTTATTCCTTCCTCCAGCTTTTTATCCAAACAGGCAGGGTACTGGGCTTGTGGTCGTGTAGATTGGATTTTATCATTGGAAATTACTGGCACTGCAGTTGCTTTTCTCCAATCTGATTATTCTACACCAGACTTGACAGGCTTATCTTAAAAAAAACCCCAAATCAACCCAAACCCTCCTCAATCCTACACTTTAATCGGTCACTTCTTTTAGAAAAGCCTGATGGAAAACAGGCAGTGGGGATTTGAGGATGGTGAACTCTCAACATTTTAATTCTGGTTTGGGGGTAGCAACCTCCGTTCCCTCAGAGTAATTTGCCACACAGTCAACATCCCACTCAATATATTGAAAATGGAGGAAAATACAGACTTATAGTGATGTTTCAAGGGGATGATTGGTCTACATGTGCCATGGTTTTGTACTATTGACCTGTGCATCCTCTATCCTGTTAGAGAGGCTTTTAGTGTGGCCCAATATAACTCTACTTACATTATATATTTTGGGGATTATAGTTAAGTTGTTTCAAAGTAATGAATTCTCCTAAGAGTGTGACTTGCTGAGCACTATTTGGAGTCACAATTCATCAGAAGAGTAGCAACAGAATCCAACACCAGAACTGAAAAGGGAGGTAAAAAGGCGAGTGGGAATGAAGCTATTTGGTAGAGATTCGTAAGATGAAGAATAGGGCAGGGCAACAATGCAAAGGTTTGATGCTATCAGAGGCATTTGGAGAATAAAAGAAAATATGACAAATGTGGCAGGTGGAAATATCAGAGAAAGGTGCATTAAGAAATAAAGAGGAGGTTTGTAGTCTTTAGTCTTTGAGCAGTCTCTCTAAGGAAAACAAACACGTTTTTGTTCTTTGGCTTCTTTCTTCTCCAAAGGAATGATTTTTTTATTTCAATCTGTTATTTCTTCCATCTCTCCCCGGGCTTCTCCCAGCCTGATGTGTCCTGACACCTCACTTAGTGGCTTTGAATTTCTTATTCTGCAAAAACTACCTTCTCAAAGCCAAACATCTTTGCATGGTTGGTCTGCAAAATCAGACTTTATGATGTTCATTCATGAAACATGAAGCTTTTGGTTCCAAAATGTTCCGTGCTGTTGTTTCTTGACCTTTTCCAGGTCCTTTGTAGGGGCCAGAAGCTGAGCAAGGAAATTTTACAGCTGGTTGAGCTCTTCATCTTTTGAACTACATAACTACTGTGTCTTGGGAATCTATTTTAGATAGCTCAACTTTCTAGCTAAATATAGTTACATGGGGATGGCTGCAACATCTTTATGGTTAAAGCAATTTCCATTGCATGATATTAAATTTGCAGGGTTATGATCAGATGTAGAGTATGAAGACATGAAGGCATTTTAATATCAACCTGATTTCAGTCTCCTAATTTGCTGAAACTCCACAAATCCCAGTACAAGAGAGATATGGACCTACTGGAGATAGTCACTAACATAATGAAGGGATTTGAGCATCTTCTGTACGGGGAAAGGCTGAGAGAGCTGGGACTGATTGGCCCAGAGAAGGCTCAGGTCAGGGGGATCTCATTAATATATGTAAATATCTGAGGAGAAGATTTAAAGAAGATAGAGCCAGGCTCTTTTCAGTGGTGTCCAGTGAGAGGAAAAGAGGAGGTTCTGTCGAAGTGTAAGGATTGATTGATTGATTGATTGATTGATTGATTGATGGAGTTCCCTGTGAGGATGTTGAGCACTGGCACAGGTTGCCCAGGGAGGTTGTGGAGTCTCTGTCCTTGGAGATATTCAGAAACCATTAGAACATAGTCCTGGACAACCTGCTTTAGTTGACCCTGCTTGAGCAATGGAGCTGGACGAGATGACCTCCAGAAGTCCTGTCCAACCTGAAGCAGTTTGTCATTCTGTGTTGTCCTTCAGAAGAAGTGTGCTGGGTGTGTGCTTTCTTCCAGAGCTGTGTGAGGACGAGGAAAGGAAGGTCTGAAAGGAAGGAAAGACTAGAGGGAAGGTGCAACTTCTGGGATACTCTAGCAGGTTTCCATTGAGTAAAATACTCCTGGGCAGTTCCTGGGGGAGAGGGTGATGCTGGGCTGCAAATGTGAGATGGATGTTGCTAAAGTGGGAGTAAACTCTTAAGGATTGCAGAGAGAAAGTGTGGAGATAATTATTTTTTGTTTAGATTTAACACATTTAAGCATTTGGTTTATCATATTTGAGATAATAACTAAATTAGGTCATTTAAAAGTTATGATATTTAGCAAAACTGTTGGATTTTATGATTGTGCCTGTGACATGGACCTAGCATTCTGGTTTAGAATAAGGAATATTCTGGACATTTATCACTCGGTCAAAATTAGGGGAAGGGGGGAGAGAATAGGTTAATATAACAAGGTTTTAACAACTAAATACTCTGAGAGAGGATGATCTATTCAAAAAGTCTGTGGTGCCACAGAATTTCTACCTGAAACATCACACACTATTGATTTTCAGAGTCAATTTTTTGTTTGTACGTACTTTGGGGGATCTTTTTTGGGACAGAAAAGGATAAAATCCCCAAACTCTCAATTACATGTTTGCTTAGGTTGAGATGTTTTGGTTTTTTACGGGGTTTTTATTTAAGGTTTTCAGATTTGTAGCCAGAATCTCATTTACTTGTATTACCCATTTTCCTGTACCCCTCACACCCCTAGCCCCCCAAAAAAGAAAAAGTCTAGCCAAATTTCTTCAAATAATCTTAATTCTGCTCTATATGTCAGCCTACTATTTATCTCCAATAGTTTTACAGCATGGGAAAATTTGGATTATTTCAGGAATCACTAAATATGATGTTATACACCTATTTCCTTCTGTTGACTCAGTCTTTGTCTTTGAGAATCATAGTCTCATGAAGATTATAAATTCTATTGTCTATATATATTCCTTCAAATGAATCCTTCACTTTTGGGGGTTTTTGTTGTTGTGGGTGGGGGGTTTTTGTGATTTTTTTTAATTATAATTTTAAAAATTTGTTTTATTTGGGCAATCATTAATACCCTAAAGATAGTTCGACTTTAAAGCTATTTATTTTCAGTATAATACTAGTAGGGAGGAAATCTGATGGAAAAAGAAAGTGATTTCTTCCTTTCAGTCAGAGGAGATGTAACTGCCACCTTATCTCACCTTTTTTTGGGGGCTGATGAAGTAAAATCACCCCAGCAAATGACTTGTCTAATCTGAGTTGCCAGCTGGAATCCCTTCAAAGGCTGTTGGGTTGTTGGTTGAGGACTATTTGCACTTTCATCTTTGTTTTAATCTTATTATATATCCTCCCAGGGATTAGAATTAGCGAGTTCCTGTCTTCTCTCTTTTTTGTGCTTCTTTATAAGGCATTCAATTTATTTAATGCATCTCACCGTATTTGGAAGAAAAATTAACCCAAGCTGATGCAGAACATGGAGAGATGCCAGTTTGGTTGTGGTCGGAACACAGCTGTAGAATACAAACCTGCACTGAATTTTGGAGCTTTTAGTCTGGTGAGGCCCTTTAATATTGCAATATTATATTTCATGGAAAAGTTTTTCTTCATTCAAGCTGCTCAGAGAGGATCTAGATGGTTTTGGATGAAATCTGAATTGAACCATCGAGCCTTGGAGCTGGAAGTCATGGAATCATAGAATCATTTAGGTTGGAAAAAACCTCTAGGATCATCAAGTCCAACCTTTGATCATCAAGTTCATCATGAAGTGGTTCTCTTTTGTATTATTTGTCTTATCATCCAGGATATGGGACCAGTGTTTTTTAATGTAGGTAATTTAGGTTATTGGAAAACTTGGAAAATATTGGAGTTGAACTTGATTGCCCCCCCTCAGGAACCCCCCAAGAAAACATAAAAACTCAAAAAACCCCAACCAATCTCTCCCCCTTCCCCCTCCACCC
>VYZX01000066.1:22088-36021 GCA_013401335.1 Brachypteracias leptosomus
GAGCCTTGGAGCTGGAAGTCATGGAACCATAGAATCATTTAGGTTGGAAAAAACCTCTAGGATCATCAAGTCCAACCTTTGATCATCAAGTTCATCATGAAGTGGTTCTCTTTTGTATTATTTGTCTTATCATCCAGGATATGGGACCAGTGTTTTTTAATGTAGGTAATTTAGGTTATTGGAAAACTTGGAAAATATTGGAGTTGAACTTGATTGCCCCCCCTCAGGAACCCCCCAAGAAAACATAAAAACTCAAAAAACCCCAACCNTGCACTTAAATTACGTATCATGCTGTCAATGTAAAATTCAATTTCCTGGAAATAATTAATGCTTCAAAATAAACCTGAACCTACTTAGACCCACTTGCATTGTTATCATTGGTACCAGCTGAGAGCAAACGATCTTAGATCGTGGCAACTGCATCAGTTCTTCCAAACCGAAGTCCCATAAGTTTATAAAATTGAAGTCCTATAAGGAGATTTTAATTCATTTTCCCTTTCCTCAGATAATAAGGAGGGTTTGGGAACAATTCATAAACCTCTCCTTTAAAATATGAGATGATAATGCCATACATAAATTTCCTTTGTAATGACCGTTTGAATACTTACCTACTTGCAATCAACTTTATAATTATTTTTATCAGATAAATGTCTCTATTCTCTCCTCTCTGATTCTGTAGAACAGGAGTCCTATTAGAACAGAAGTAGCAGAAGGGTGGAGTTAAAATAGCAGTGGTTTTGTTGTGTGTTGGTTTTTGTTTGTTTGTTTCTTCTGAAATACTGCCCTAGTTTTCTCATTAACAAAAGAAATTGGCTCTAAATAAATCTAAATTTAAAAAATCTTGGCAAAAGCATTTTTCATGTGTGCTCTGGAAAGTCTCCATAACTTGTGGCCATTTAAAACTGCTGCTAATGCTTGAGCTTGGTTTGCTTCCAATAAAGCTGAGAGAATTTTATATATAAGTGTTCTGCCAGAAAGACACTTTTTTGTTACTATTGTAAGTAGTGTTGTGACACTTAATGTCATGTATTTTTAATGTAATATCCTTCCAAAAGGAATGTTTTCTTCAAAAGATTTTCAGAGGGAAACTGGACAGTTGTAATTGCTATATATAGTAGCATCCTGTGTTCAGACTGAATTAGTAGCAACCCTATATTTATATGGGGGATAATAATATTTTTTTGAGGGGTAATGATATTTGTTTGGGGGCTAATAATATTTATATGGGGGATATTTGTATTTATATTTGGGATATTTATATTTATATGGGGGATATTTTGCCTAAACCAGAGGAAGAGAACTGTCACCTCAGTGACAGATGGAAGGAAATTCAGCAGTGAGAGCAACTTTCAAATTACTCTTTTTGCCTAATAAAAACATTGGACGTGATGATCCTAGAGGTCTTTTCCAACCTAAATGATTCTATGATTCAGTTGCAATTGGTTATCTTGGAGCTATGGACTTTTATGTTTCCAGCTTTGTCTTTTATTGAATGAATGGAAACATTTGAGTGTTTCCAGCTGTGTTCATACCACAACTTACCATAAAACTGGGCTGATGCTATTTATTATAGACTAGACTATATTATATTTACTAGACTCCCTCGAGTCTCTTAGGGAGGTGATGTGTGAACCCGGATCTGCCTGTTAGGCGAGTTTGACTCAGCAATTTGGTCGTTCCCCAGACTGAGGGTTTGAAAAATATTATTTTTGCCTATAATCAAAATGTGTCTCATCCTTCCTGGAGTACGATTTGGAAAGAAGGACTTGATGTATTATGAAGTGGTCGTTGTGTCGTGTTTGATAGCCATTAAGAGCTGCTAAGGTTGGCTGAGTTACAGGCTTTTGAGAAATTCTTAGGCACTGTACTTGGTGGATCTTAGAAGAGCTGGAAAGCTCCATTCCCTCAGAGTCCTGCCAGCACAGAGCTCTGGACCAGCCAAGAGCTATCAGATCCTTCCTGTAATTGCAGTTTTATGATTGTGGCTCAGACCAAAATTGGGGCTGGGGTTGAAGCTGAGAATGTGAAGACTGGAAGCAAAGAAAAACCAATGCCCAGTCCAGGATCAGGGTGCCTGAAGGGGAGGGTCCCTAATTTCAGTGTAGAAGGTGTAGAGATGCATTGCATGGGAGGAGACCAAGTGATCCTATGAGCAGCCAAGCAGGAGAAGTTCTGCTCTCCCTTCACAAAATGCAATAAAATTTGGGGATAGAATTAAAAAAATAGTTTATTTTAATACAAATGAGGTTCCATGAACGGGCTGTGGCTGAGGAGGAAAACAAATGGATTACAACATGACTCATAAGCTGTGCAGATGTCTCCATCAGTAAGAAAATATATTAGTCAAGGTACTTGTAGTGATTCTGGAGGACCTTGGATGGTTCCAGGGATGGGGCATCGACCACCACTCTGGGCAACCTGGGCCAGGCTCTCACCACCCTCATTGTAAAAGATTTTTTCCTTCTTTCTAGTCTAAATTTAGTTTCAAACCATCACCCCTCGTCCTGTTACAACAGGCCCTGCTAAAATGTTTGTCCCCACCTTTCTGACAGGCTTATTATGATCGCAGTAATTACAACCATCCATGGGGTTCAGCTGTGTGTTTTTCTAATGGGTTACTTCTATAAGGTATAAAAATATATTAGAAATAGATGTTTAGGTCATGCAGTGTGTGAATTTTAGGTGAATTGCTAACTAAAAACCCAATCCTTAAGAATATACAAATGGAGGCCAATGAATACTTTAGAAATGTAATGAATACTTAATTAGATTAACTTAATATTTATAACACCATTGTCCTCTATTTGTGTCTTCCAGTGCTTGGATATGTGTTTTGACTGGACAAGGATAATATATATTTTTAATCTATCCTAGGAGGAAATCTGGCTCAAAACTTTCTTGTAAATCTTAAGAGCCAATTACTACATAGTGGAGATTCATCAGTAGAAAATGTGCCATTACTTCTTGAACAAATAGGATGTATGAAACTTTTTGGGGGGGACAAGTTCATACTATCACTAAAAACACATTAAAGGAGTGTGAGAAATTATGAGTAGAGAAGTGAACAAAAGTATCAAATATGAGAACAAATATCCGGAGCTTAGCTCAGTTTATTGCATGATGTACCAGTATAGTAATTAAACTGGAGTATCACAATAACATAAAATGCTTGATAGCTCAGAAATCGAACAGCTTCTTTAAATACTTGTGCCTGAGGTGAAGATTCTTTGTTTCAGAGAGATTATAGCAAGACGGAAAAGGGTAAAGGCTTTATATTGAAGCAGTATTAAAACCAGAAAATAACTTGGCAGTATTAACTTTTGGCAGAGTTCCCGTTGTGGGTGGTTTTATGTGCCAGAGTTCTTGAACAAAGGACTAAAAAAAAAATAAATTGATGTCTTTGGTGAAAACACAATGTCAAGGTTGCCTCCAGTGTGTTTACAGCAGGAGGAGAACTGGTGTTGACGGTTGTGGGATAGGAACACTCACTGACTTGTGTCTCCTTGTCTTTCAAAACCTCTTGTTGGTTCTTCTTCCTTTTATTTTATCTTCTCCAGTGCTTGTCCCTCTCTTCTCATCTTCTTCTGAGATCTAGTTCCTACTTCCAGGAATGGTTTTGGATTATACTCTGATTTAAAATATACAAACCTCTGAGAGAGACTGGGCTGCTTCTCAGTAGACTGGGCTTGAAGGCGTCTAGACTTTGTGTCTTCAACCACTGTCCAGTGTGATAAAAAACCCTACTGGTGCTGCTGCTGGATATTATTTGAATTTTTTCTTAACCATGTGGCCATTAATAGTTTACATTCCAAATACTCCATCCTGAAATCTGTCTCCAAACAGGACAGTTAAAGAATATTAAATGATAAGAATCATGCTGAGACATTGCAAGTTTTACCTAGTTGTGGAGGACAATGTTTTGATTAGCACAAGGAGAAGGGATTGATTTCAGTGGGTACATTTGATATCATCATCATCCCTGCTTCTCACTTAGAGTCTCCCATATCCTACTGTGGTTTCAAGGATGGAAGAAATACACTGAGCTCAGCTAAGTTGTTTAAAAATGGAGGGTTTTTCATATTTGAGGTATACCAGGGCTGACAGATGTAGCCCTGCAAGGTTGGCAGATAGGATCTGTGGGAGATTTATGCCCTTCTGGAAGAGCAGCTGAGGACAAGCTGTTGCAGGAAGAAGAACTTTCTAATGTGGGTTTCCCTCAACACCAAAGAATGACTTTGCCACGTGTATGATCCATGTAAAATGCATAAGATAAATCTGCATTAATACTACAGTACTATCTAGTGCTGAGCACCAGCTTTGAAAATAATATTGTATTAGGTCAACCACTCTGACCTATTCAGTAAGAGCTCTCGTGCTCAAGGAAAGAAATATTGAATTCTTACTAAATTAAAAACAGATTTCGTGTTGCTGAGGTTTTAAGAATTCTGAAGAGACGTTTGAAACCAGATTTGCTTAATGTAAGCTTAAAAGCCAAACAGTTCTCTCCCTTCAGCACCCATTACAAATAATAAATTATACATGTGTATATGTACCTTCTTCCCTGAGAAAATCCGAATATCCTTTGTGGTAGTGATTTAACCCTTGCAGTGGCCACCTCAGCCCAGATATTGCTGATATCTTGGGAAGATACCGGCCAAAAATTATGAAGCCCTTGATGTAGCAGTGAACAGAACCCAGTTCTCATGACTTCCTGATTTTATGACATTATCACCTATTTCTGTCACCATCTCGCTTTTGTCTTGCCCTATTTTCGAAAGCCTCCCCTTTTCTTCTGACGTCTCCCCTTTTCTTTGCTTCCCCTTCTCAGTTGCTGATGAGCTGTAAGTCAAAGGTGATTTTGTTCCTCTTCATTCATTTGGATTAAATCCCCATATACAGTGTCTGTAGCAATCAATGCCCACTTTTCTTATTAATCCTTATTTTGTATTTTCTTTGCCTGCTTTCACATGTGCACAGACTTAAATTTGAACTTCCTTTGTACTAATATTAAATATATATATTTTCATATCCATGTATTTAGATATAGCCATGTATTTAGATATATATATCTACATGCAAAGAGAAAGGTAATAAAAATGCGCAGGTAAAATACCATGGATTACAGAAAGGAAAAGCTCAGATTAGTTATGGGTAGTGGCTCAAACTATTGATAAAGTATTTGCAAGAAGTGAGAAAGCAAAATTCTTGGGTTGTTTTTTTTTTTTCCACAGAATTATTGGCAACCAGTCTTTTATTGGCACCTTTTCAGGTTCTACTTGTAAGTGCACGGTTAGAATCCAATTCTCGGTGCTGTTCTGATAACCTTATTAAAGGGAAAATACCACTGGGATTGGAGAAGTACAGTAAAGGGCATAAAATGGCTGGAGCATAGATTGCAAGAGAGGAAAAAAAAGTCAAGCTTTTGCTTGTCTATTTAATTAGGGAGCAAGGAGGGTGTGGGATCCCACTGGGAGCCAGAACCCTGAAGAGAAACATAAATATAAAACAAAATCACTGGCAGAGAGTGTAATTCAGGGTCAAATGCTGCTCCTGCTTCTGCTGAGTAAGAAAAATCAATGGGACTTGTCCAGAGGTCAGATAATATCAGCAGAATCTGCAGTATTAACATTTTGCCCAGCATATATGTGGCTATAGGTTAAAAATAGTCCCAGCACAGTTTGGGCAGATGGATTTTTTTTTTTTATAGGATTTGAAGAAAAAATCTAAGCTCAGAAATGCCTGCTGAGAATTAGGAGACCAAAAAAAATAATTATATTTTTTCCTGCCCTACTTTCCCTACTCAGCCATTTCTGTGCAGAGACATGAAATGCAGAAAGCTGTGGAGCAGCATAAGGGTCTCAGGAAAAAAAATCCTCCCC
Source organism: Brachypteracias leptosomus (assembly GCA_013401335.1). Classification (NCBI taxonomy): domain Eukaryota; kingdom Metazoa; phylum Chordata; class Aves; order Coraciiformes; family Brachypteraciidae; genus Brachypteracias; species Brachypteracias leptosomus. The sequence goes on from VYZX01000066.1 coordinate 27,968, forward strand.
AATTCTATGTTTTATGGGGTCTGTACCTCAACTCCTGCCTCCTTTGTGGCTCTCAAAGAGTTTTGATTTTCTGTCTATTTAATTTCATGGTACGGGCATCAGAACTGTAGGCAAAGACCTGCAGCTGAAAGTGCAACCACAAAGGTGGTGGGAGGGTCACTAGATATTTGGCCACGTGTTGGGCAAAGTCTTTCCCATTTGTGCTAAAGTCTGGGTAGATTCTGTGCTGGAGAATCTCTGCAATCATTTGTTCTTGGAGTGAAGGTTCTTCCTTCCCATCACATAGAAAATTGCATGTCTAAGCAGTGACTGCTCCTGAGAAGGCTTTGAAAGGCTAGAACCAGATGTTGTTCATTCCACACCACATCTGGCTTTTCTGCCATGGCAGAGATGCTGAATACTCAGCCTCTGTTGTGGTGACCTCTGGAAGCCCAGAGCAGCACTTTAATTCTTCCTTTGGTTGCTCATCCATTCTGCAGCAGGGAACTTCCATGATATCCAGACAGTTCCACCTACTCTGGCTTGGAGACACTACCAGGGTGGTGGCTGCAGAAAAGCTTGGAAATTGTGTCCAAATGCCAGAGGCAGAGGAGATGATTTCCCCTCACTTCTGAAAGCATAGCTCTAATAATTTCATTTCCTGGCAAATTTGACATTGACTTTTTCCAGCATCGAGAAAACAACAGGTGAGCAGTTAATCCTAAAATATAACCTTGAGAAGGAAAGTCATCTATACACTTTTAACTCTGATTAAGTATAATTTGTCCTATTAATTTGAGAAACTGCTGAAATTTAGGGCAGCTCCGTACAGCAGGATTTTGGGGCTGAGAAAACCTGTCTATTGTTTCTGTGCTGCTCTAAATATTTAGCTCTGGGAGGAAATTGTAGCTGGCTGCTCTGTAAGAATGTCGTGGTGGCTTGGAACAGGTGCTTGGAGCTCAATGCTAACCTCCCATGGAGCTTCGGAGTGAAGATGTGCTGGGGGGTGGGTGGAAAGGACAGAACTGTGACTTTCAGTAGCTGGAAAAAATTCAGAGCAACCTGAAGACTGCTTGGTTGTAACCATTGGATGTTCCATCCATCTTCACGTTGTGTATGTTGGTGTGTCTGGGGCTCTCAGGAGGGGCTGTGGGCAGCAGGTTGAATGTGTGTTGAAATGTATTCCTGTACAGGGAATAAACATAGAATCATGGAATGGTTTGGGTTGGAAGGGACCTTAAAGACCATCTAGTTCCATTTCCCTGCCATGGCAGGGACACCTTCCACTAGACCAGGTTGTTCAAGGCCCCATCCAATCTGGCCTTGAACACCTCCAGGGATGGAGCATCCACAACCCCCCTGGGCAACCTGTGCCAGTGTCTCACCACCCTCAGAGTGAAGAATTTCCTCCTAATTTCTTATCTAAATCTCCCCTCCTTCAGTTTAAAGCCATTGCCCTTCATCCTATCACTACAAGCCCTTGTAAAAGTCCCTCCCCAGCTTTCTTGTAGGCCTCTTTCAGATACTGAAAGGCTGCAAGAAGGTCACCCTGGAGTCTTCTCTTCTGCAGGCTGGACAACCCCAACTCTCTCAGCCTGTCTTTGTAGGAGAGATGTTCCAGCTCTCTGATCATTTTTGTAGTCCTCCTCTGGAAGCAGAGTGGCAGCAGATGTGAGACAGATGAGTCTGGATTCTTTTTGTTGTTATTATTTTCATTTTTTATTTAGTCAATAGGAGGGATGCAACATTTTAGGGAACTTGAAGATGTGTTAAGGATGGATTAGGCAGGCTTATAAAAGAAAATGGCAGTGCAAGAATCTTTGAATGACAAAAACACGAGTTAACCATTCAATCCAAGTTTTAACCTTGTTTGTACCCTAACAGGGCAACTGCTGAGGGAAGGAGATCTTCATAGTTTCTTTTTATGTAGTTTTATGGCTCTGTATGAAATATGATTGCCTAGATACAGGGCACAATAAATTAAGCATTGAAATGAAAGCTTAAGTTATGCTTTTATGTCTTGAATTTATAATTTTCTAGCCTGATGTACTTATGGATTAAGATAATTCATGGAGATGCTGTTACACAATGGAACAAACCTGGGAAAGTCATTAGGTGGGCAGCAGAGCAAGAAAGAAAAGTGCAGATGAAGGAGGAGAAAGCACCAACCTTCCAAAAAGCAGAATCTGATCTAGCACAAGGTGTCCAGGTTATAGGTAGGGCATTGAGAGTCAATACTTTAAATATGCACAAAGGCAACCCTAGAATCCCAACTAGGCAGTTTCAGATGTAAGGGGTTAACTTCTAGGAGGCACTTAGGAGTAAGCAGGGAGCAGAAATAAAGTTAATCATGTAGCTCAGTCTATGTTTTTAGGAGAGTGAATGAATACTTGAGTACTTGTATAGTCTTCTATAATGCAAACCTGACCTGAAGAGAGGCACTGGCAGGCTCTGAAGAAGCTGCTGTTGGTCCTTCCCAGCAGTGGAGAAGGTGACTGCTCCTCATATTACTCCTTGCCTGTACTTTTGGTTCTCCTGATCTATTTTTATGCCCAGGTCTCTGTTTCTGTTAGTTCTGTGCCACGGTTTGGTGCTTAGCTTCCTACTTTTCTCTGAGTTGGGTAGACAGAAATGAAGGGGGAAAGGGGACATCAACACTCCTCATCAGCATCATTTTGGAACACAGTGAATTTCTCGTGTATCCAGAAGGACAAATGCAAAAGTCCTGGGATGTTGAGGGGAAAGAAATACAGAAAATCAACAGAAAGAGAGAGAAAGGGAGTGGATGAACCAGGCAAAAGTGGAAGAGGCAGGGGGACTAACTGAAAATGGAGTAGAAAATAATGAGCTAGAGGTAGAAGATGGAAAGGAAAGAGGAGGATATTCAGTGGAAAGAGGCAAGTATAGAAACCAAAATGGAAAAAAGGGGAGGATAGCATAAAAAAAAGATGGAAAGTTGAGGTTAAGCTGTGGGTAGTAATTGTAAAAAGTCCTTCCCCAGCTTTCTTGTAGGCCCAAATAATAATCTGGAAGAGATTTGACTAGAGTGTGTCTTGCAACCAATTCACTGAGGTGAAATTTAATGGTGAGCTGAAGAATCTCAGCCTCCATAAAAGAGTGACAAGTCAGTGGCTCTGAAGATAGTCACTGGTGTTAAAGGAAAAAACATCAGCCAAAACCTTCAAGAAAATATTTGGCAGTAGAAGCAGCATTGACAGACTTTGTGGTGACTTTGGGAAGGTGAAAGTTATTTTCTTAATGTCCTTCCATTTAGATTGGTGCAGTGTGTGACATTATAGTCAATAAATTACGGGAGGATTCTTGAGTCATCAGAAAAATAGAGCAGGAGACAAACAGAATGAGTCAGAGAGATCCATCCTTAAATTTTAGGCTAGGAATGAGAAATAATTCAATGTACACTGGCAATTGGGAGAAGAAATGAATTTTCTATCTATCTTTGTTAGTCTTAATTCAGATTTACAGCACAGATCCCTCTCTCTACCCTAACCCACCACCTCTTTTTCTTTACATGTCATTCTCTAGTATAACAACAAGTAAAATAATTAGAATTTAATACAGTTTCTAGAATAACTGCAAAGAAATTGTGACCTAAATACAAACAGGATTTCTCCTGGCTGTTTAGCAGCCTTGGTTCCCATAACAGCAATGTTTTAAATAGTCTGCCTTCAAATGTTTGTGATAAAAAATAAATTTTCTCACCAGTTAGATTCATACCAATGAGAAAAATGGGTTTAGGGAAAGATATGAAAGAACAGAGCCAATCCAACAGAGCAATTTGGCACCAGGCCTATTTCAAAATGTAGAAAGAAGACCTCAGGGAGGCATTTTTGCAGTATTTTTAGGAAGGGAGAATCCCGTGTCCCCAGAATATCCCATAGAGAGGATGCATGAAAAGATCTGGTTCAGTTGCAGGGCTCTGGTTAAGGGGTTGCTCAGTGGCTCTGTTCTGCCTGAAGAACCTACTCTCTCATTCTGGGGGATCTCTGAGCTCAGATCAAGACTGATGGAGGCTTGTCAAGCAGGGAGCTGCTGTAGGGTATGAATCCCTTTCACTCCTGCTTTTGTTGCCTTATTTCTAGGTAGTATCTTCCTGATCAGGTAGTACTCGAGATATGGGAAGTCACCAAAACCATATTCTCCTTCAGAGAACAGTGGAGAAGGGGGCATGACTGAAATAAGTAGGGTGCAGAAGAATGCAGGAATGGTAGTGTTGGCTTGATGGTTTGACTTGATGATCTTGGAGGTCTTTCCCAACCTTGATTGACTCTATGAATCCCAAGAGAGCGAAGTGAAAGCCGGGGTTGGGCTGAAGAAGTAGTGTGAGCATCCCCAGAAATGTTTTTTCCATAGATCTCACGAGTACCCACGGGCTGGAAGATGGTGCTACAGCCCATCATCTCACTGGAAAAAACCTGTCTATAAGAAACTCCACAAACTTCTCACTGGAAAAAACCTGTATCTAAGAAACTCCCCAAATCTGAGTCATTTCCTTACAGTTCATGGGTATTGTTTTCCACTGTGGTTGATGTAATTTGGCCTGAGACTGATGGATAGTCCTTAATTTAATTCTAAGTAGGGCAGATAAATGGTAGGCACCACATGTAAGCAGTCACACAGAGAAAAATCTAGTTTATTCTAGAGAATGTCACTGCTTACTTGCTTGTTAGTGGCAAAGCTTCTCTAGACTTGCCTCCATATTTTTTTTTTTTCCTGTTTTATCAATAGGCAGAAATTGTGTGTGCATTTATAATGGTATTCAAGAAACCTCAGTGTTGCTAAAACCCTACATGCTGACAAGGCTTTATGCAAAAAATCTAGAACCTGATCCTGGCAGCTGATGATTTCCTACTAGCTCAGAAAGGAGCTACATCATAACACGTTGTGGTTGGATATTGTATTTAAGGGATGAGAGTTACTGAAGGTGAAATTATTTACCAAGAAGCAAAATGTCTTGTCAGGTGTGGAAATATATTGGAGTTCTGCTGTTAACGTGTTGCATTTTCACATCTTCCTGTTCCTCCTCGTACCATTTAATTTAACCCAGCTAATTAAAGTGGTGCAGTTTTTGTATGTCAGCAAAGCCCAATAGGTTTGTGTATAAAAATACCGTGTACAGGCAATATCCAGTCAATTCCAGGGTTATCAGGTGTATCAGTAAATGGATATTTGGGGCTAGTTTGTTTTATAGCTGGTTTTGCTGCAGGATTGGATCCTGACTCTCTTGCTCATGTGCATTGATCTGAACTCACTGGGTGTCATTTTAGTTAGGGAGCTTTGAAGGCATTTCAAAATTTAAATGAAATTTCAAGAAATTACTGGAAAACAAAACTCTGGGGAAAAGAAAACTAGAAATCCCCTAAGCCTCAATTCAATTGAAACTCAAATGACGATTTTCTATGCTTCAATTTTTGCCTTTTACTGGAAAAATCGATATTGCTACAGACCAGATCCTGAAGGGGTTTCTCAATGGAAGTTTTTCCTGAATTAAAAATCAAGGTCTGACTCAGCATTACCACTGAAGCTGGTGGAAATAACTAAAATGATTGTGGTCATCGATTAATTTTACGGAGATTTTAAGGTACTCGGGAAGCATTTAATCAGAAGAAACTTAAGTATATCACTTATAAACTCTGTAGTCAGCTTGAAGTATATAATGCTAACATTTTGAGAGGACTTGTCAGTGTTAGGTTAGTGTTTGGACTCAATGATCTTAAAAGTCTTTTCCAATCTAAGCAATTCTGTGATTTTTACAGTGCTGCTGTAAATAAGCCAAGCTACAGTATCAATTTCTGAAATGAAAATCAGAGTACCTATTTTATCAGTGCTATAAAACTTACAAAAAGGCAAGAAGCCAGACAATCCTGGGACTTACAATTCTGAAATTAAGAGAAGAAAAACTCTAAGAACCTCTCATTTAGAAACATATTTGATGGTAATGAAAATATTATGGAATATGTGCTGGAATGGCTCAGTGAAATGTGTGTTCTCTCTGCTTGGTTTTACATTCTGTGGTGGTTTGCAAAGCTTTGGATGTGTCTTGGCTGTGAGGATGAGAAGAAAGATGGCCCTGGGCAGTGTGTAAATGGTGAGGTGGGCCAGGGTTTGAGCGTTCATCAGCCCTTCTTTGCTGGAGGACCCAGCTGGAATGTGCCAGAGCAGAGCCTGAGGGTCTATCAACCCATTGGGGTATAGGATAAATGTGAAAGATTCCTCAGTGGTTTTGAAAAACTCTTGCATGTGTGGTTGGTGCGTTTCATTCACACATTTGTGGCTGGAAGGGCATTGCCAGCAGAACTGAGTTTTGTTTGCCCATCACCTCTTAGCATGGCCATGGTCCATTCCCAGAAGTCTCTACCAACACCTTCCTTAAGAAAGGGCCTTAGATGTTGCCAGTGTTGCTGTAGCTTTGGCCTTTTGATGCTGTGCTTTGTTTGCTAGAGACTTTGGGGCTGCACACATGGGAAATGTGGGGCAGAGACGATCCATGGAATGTCTGGATGAAACCACTCTTGGATTGCCTGGAAAACTCGGGGTGTGACCTTCCAGGCTTCTATTTTACATGATGATTGCAAGTTGTTTTGACACACAGTCACATAGTCCATGTATATTAGTGCTGCTATAACTTGTAGAATTTTTAGCAGGGTGTTGGGTTTTGAGTGGGTTGACTGGGTTTTTTATTGATGTTTGTTGGTTGGTTGGTTTGGGGTTTGGTTTTTTTTGTGAAGCTGTCGAGGCATTTTGTTCTGAATCTGTGAATATTGTGATCTTGAAGGTGGGTAGCTAGCCAAAACTTTGAAGCTGATTTTTTATAAGTGTTTGGCTCCTGTTTAGACAACTGGATGAAATGGGCAGTTTTCCAGATGTTCGAGGCACTTGGCATCTCCGTCTGCCCTTCTTGGTGTGCACAGACCTACATTTATCCTACTTAAAAAGCTAAGCAGGGTTGTGTGGTTCCACAGCAGCCTTTGCAGACACTGGGGTACTGGGCACGTTAGAATAAATATGAGAGCAAATATTTGGGCCTCAAAAATGGGCTGAGAATGAAATGAATCCATCACCCAAAATGTAAATGGGGTAATCCTGCTCTTTGTGTTGTCTCTTCTGATAATGGTGGCCGCTGACAAAGGCTGATAGACCAGAAATGGTTCTTAGCAGCAAGTCAGAATTAGGACAATTGTTCCCTGGGGTTTGTGAATTGGGTTCATTATAGTAAAAACTTTGGGGATTTATAGTGTGAGGTTGTGCTCTCAAAAGTCACGTGGTAAGGGGTACCCAGGGCAATGGGCAATGAAAGAGGTTTTAGCTAATGTTGAGGTCACCCCCTCCCCTTGAGAAACCCACTCAATCCAGAGAGGATTCATTGGATGTTCCAAAAGACTTTGTGGGGTAAGCAAGGAAAAAAAACAACAGGGAGAAAAGTAGCAGAGGAGTAGTTTTTGCACTGAGTAGTAGATACAACATAGTTGCACCCCTGGAGTACTCTGCACTGTGGTTTGTCTCATGGGATGTGTCAGCTTCTTGACTTAGATGTTGTATGAATGAATGCTTGAGTTTACTGTCTTTGCTGGGATTTGTGGCATTGGGGTAAAACTCATCGCAGCTGCTGTACCCTCACCCCCACTGCTAAGTTTGTTCAGTTTAAAGGCCTTGTTGTCGGTCAGTCCTCCATCACAAGAAGTAGAGGAGGAAAAATCTGGCACTGGACAATGAAGTGTGTTGCACCTTCCCTCCAGCTGCACTTGATCACCTTGAGCCTGTTCATTGCCATGGCCGAGATCCCGGAGCCCACCTTCAAGGCTAGTAACTCGTGGGTGTGACTTGCAGAATTTCTATTGAGCTGCTGTTGGGGCACGACGGGTGCTGCAGCAAAGGGGGGGAGGAGGGGGGCGGGAAGCGAGACGGGGGTGGCCTGCAGAGGTTGGGCAGAGGGCTGGTGCTGCAGCAAGGGAGCAGGTCTCCAAGAAAGAGGTCGTCAAACCTACTGCAGCACCACACAGCCGGCACCAGACCTGGCAGGAGGCCCGGGGTTTTTTTTCCGGAGCCCTGCGCTGATT
>VYZX01000066.1:36403-52713 GCA_013401335.1 Brachypteracias leptosomus
TCGCCCTGGGCAGCGGGCGGCAGTACCTGGAGCTGGAGCTGGGCCGCGGAGTGCTGCTGGTGCGGGAGCGTATGGACCGGGAAGCTCTCTGCGAGCTGAGCCCCACCTGCTTCCTCAGCCTGGAGCTGGTCCTCGAGCAGCCCATCGAGGTGCACAACGTGGAGGTGGAGGTGCTGGACATCAACGACAACGCGCCGCGCTTCCCCCGCCAGGATTACCGCCTGGAGATCAGTGAGTCCGCCCTGCCCGGGGCTCGCTTCCACATTGAGAGTGCCCAGGACCCGGACGTGGGCACCAACTCGGTGCAGAGCTACCAGCTCAGCCCCAGCCGCCACTTTGCCCTGGACCTTAAAGGCTTCCAGAGTGGCAGCAAGCTCCTGGAGCTGGTGCTGCAGCAACCCCTGGACCGGGAGCAGAGTGCCCTGGAGCAGTTGGTGCTCACTGCTGTGGATGGTGGGGATCCCCCCAAGTCTGGTACGGCCCAGATCTCCGTGCGAGTTGTGGATACCAATGACAACCCGCCTGCCTTTGACCGCTCCACTTACACCGTGAGCCTTCTAGAGAACGCCCCGCCTGGCACGCTAGTGGTCAAGCTGAATGCCTCAGACCCTGATGAGGGCTCCAACGGGGATGTGATCTACTCTTTTGGCAGCTACACCCCACAGAACGTGAGGCAGCTCTTTACTGTGGACCCACACTCAGGGGAGGTGCGGGTTAATGGTACCTTGGACTATGAAGAGGCATCTTCCTATGAGATCTACGTGCAAGCCACTGATCAGGGCCCTGTCTCTATGGCTGGGCACTGCAAGGTGCTGGTCAATATTGTGGATGCCAACGATAATGTTCCTGAGGTGGTCCTGACCTCCCTGTACAGCCCAGTGCCAGAGGATGCAAAGGCAGGAACTGTGGTGGCCTTGCTGAGTGTCACTGACCAGGATTCAGGGCCGAACAAGCAAGTGAGTCTGCGCATCCCCCCCGGCCTCCCCTTCACACTCAACTCTTTCAAGAACTCCTACACCTTGGTCACCCAGGGCAAACTGGACCACGAGAAAGCATCAGCCTACAACATCACAGTTACAGCTACTGACTCTGGGACCCCCCCCCTCTCCTCCCAGAAGGTGATCCATGTGGACATCTCTGACATCAATGACAATCCTCCCCACTTTGAGGAACCTGTGTACTCAGTTTACATCCCCGAGAACAACCCCATTGGGGCCTTGCTCTGCACTATCAAAGCTACTGACCCAGATGTCGCCGAAAATGCCTATGTGTCCTATTCTCTGCTAGAAGGGGAGATTGAAGGGCTACCTGTTGCCTCCTATGTCTCCATTAAATCTGACAGTGGTGACATGTACGCTGTCAGATCCTTTGACTATGAGACCCTAAGGGAGTTCCAGGTGGTTGTCCAGGCTCAGGATGCCGGGATCCCACCGCTGAGCAGCACTGTCACTGTCTACATCTACGTGGTGGACGAGAATGACCATGCTCCACAGATTCTCTATCCTACCTCACCCAACGCTTCGGCAGCTCTGGAGATGATCCCGCGCTCGGCGTATGCTGGATATTTGGTAACCAAAATTATAGCCATCGATGCGGACTCAGGACAAAATGCCTGGTTGTTCTTCCAGCTGGTGCAAACCTCCGATCCAGGTTTGTTCAGGATTGAGCTCCATACTGGGGAGATTAGGACTACCCGCAAACTGGGGGAGGACAGCCCGTCCACTTTCAACCTGACGGTGGAGGTGAGAGACAACGGAGAGCCACCGATGTCCTCATCTGTAGCCATCACTATTGCCGTGGTGGACAAAGTGTCCAAAATCATCCCTGATAGAAGGCGGCACGTTCAAAGCCCGAGCAATTACTCGGAGATCACCCTTTATCTCATCATCGCTTTGAGCGCCATCTCCTTTGTGTTCCTTTTCACAATCATTGGGCTCACTGTTATCAAGTGCTACAGGTACAGTCTGTACGGGGACTCCTGCTGTGCAGGGTCCTGTAGGGTCAGAGAACGGTCCCCTGCTGAGTTGTACAAGCAGGCCAACAACAACATCGATGCCAGGCTGCCCCAGGGTTTAAAAGTACAGCCCCATTTCATTGAGGTGAGGGGCAACGGGTCTCTCACCAAGACCTACTGCTATAAGGCCTGTCTGACTGCGGGGTCGGGAAGTGACACTTTTATGTTTTACAATACCTGTGGCCCCACAGGAACTACTGGTCCCTCTGCAGTGCTGTCTGAGAGACATCTGACAGGACAGAGTGGGCAGAGTGCTCAAAACCTCATCATACTTAACAGAGACTCCCTGACTCCTAATGAGGTGAGGCTACGTTGATGGTCATCACAGTGCTCTGAGGAGATCTCTGCTTGAAGAGAGATTCAAAGTGGGAAGCTCAGGTTTAAGAGTGTTCCTTTTTGGGCTCGCTGGTGCACAGCTCTGAAACATGGGTCTAATGATCTAATCCGCAATGCATTTTATTCCTAGGTAAATACTGGCATTTTCAGGGCCCATTTGGTAAGTTTGGTGCATGGGGCTGTTGTTTGAGATTCATCTCATGTTTGAGAGTCACCTCACCTCTGCAGCTGCATAGTTTATTGCCTCCTTCCCTTCTCTCTTACAGACTGCTGGCTGCCACAGAGCAGGAGGGAATGACACATGGGGGGTGAAACTTTTTGTGCTAAAACCAATATTGCAGGGGGAAAAAAAAAAGTAATTAACCTGGAAATCAATAGGTTATGGCAGTTATAGATGCCATTTCCTTGTTGCCACTTCCATGATTTCATACCTAGGCAAAGCTGTTGAATTAATTGCAGTAATGTGTAAATTACTGCAATAATTTGAATTTATTGCAGTCATTTGGTTACTAATGTGGGCACGTTGTCTGAAAACTGCAGTTCCTCCTTTGAGGGCATTGGTTGCACCCAGAGCTTGATGCTTTCTGGACACTGATGATCCAGTGACACCTTTGTGGAGAATTACAGCAGGTTGCTGCTGTTACGTTAGAACGTGACAACTTCTAACCTGCTGGGTTGTTATTGGAAATTGTGTCCTACCTATGGTTGGACCAGCAGCAGATTAACCTTTCCAGTGTTTCCCCATGGTGAAGAATTGATGGTTGCTTTATGCATACAGACAGTCTGTGGTTAACATGTGGTTTGCCTGCTCTGTACCATTTCCCTTCTACATATATTGTCCAGGAGAGACTAATTCTGGTGCACAAAAGGAAAATTTTGCAATTACTGTGTGTAGTTTGTACCCTGCAATAGTGGCAGGCATAAGATTGGGTCGTGCCTTTATGGGTCTCCAAATGTGGGAAAGCTTGGGCAGTAACGAGCCTGACTTGTGTATTTCTGCCACAGAAATATCATTTATTTCTTTATATTTATTCGTATATGAAGATATTAGGATCTTTTTGCAACTGTTGTTCAGTTACACAAAGATGCACGGATCTTAAGGACTAGCAAATCTTCCATAAAAATGCTTTTAGAGGGTAATGATCATCCATCCATTCAAAAGTAATCCATTTAAGATGAATGCAGTGGTTTTCTGTGAATCACCGTGGCAGGGTATGGAGGACATATTTTTTCTTTTTCTGCAGAGTTTTTCTACCTTAAAATCTTCCTGAGTATATAATAAAATGCCTGAATCTGTTTGATATAGGAGGGAACATAAGACATACCCTCTAAGCATATATACTGAAGAATCAGAGAGTGAAATGACCTTAAATCTGATTTTTTTGGGGGGGGAAGAGGAGCAGTAATTGAAAATGGCTTCACTTTGGATGCAAGAGTGGTAGGAAATGAGTTTAACAGATTCCTATCACATTGTAGGGAATCACTCCATTGAATGCAGTGGATTTTTGAACACTGGTGCAGATCAGCCCAAACTTGGAGTACAAACAAAGAATGATGTATAGAACAAGCTATTGAATGGGTGCCTGTGTGGAGCTGGCATTCAAAAGGGGACTCAATTACTCAAATAGTTCTGTATGATTTAAACAGGTGAAATTCTGACAAGTTCTACTTGTCACAAGTTCTTTTCTTAGATCTCTGCTCCTTAAAGTGTCCTGGGCTAGGACATACTATGAAGATATCTCAATGCCAGATGTACATGAGAAAAATGAGTGAATGTCCTGGCATTCACTAATTACTAGTTCCTACCTAATTACATGCTATAAAATCCTGCCTTTTCCCCTGTTTCAAGCTCAGCATATGCAGGGAAGATGCCATACATTGCTTAGCAACACTGAATTCTACTTTTACAGGATAATGGTCTTCGTGTTACTAGATCTTCAGAGAACTGTATTTCTCTTTTTAGTTCAAGTGAACTACTTTTCAGTTTTTAAAAGCCCACGTCTTCATCTGAGAAGCACAGCAACAGGCATCATTCTTGCTTTGATTTATAAAGTGAATCTCTGGTGTGTGTGGTTTTCTTTTGGATAATGTGAAGAGAGATTTTTGGGGGGTTTTTGAAATTTATCTTCTATTAAATGATAAGGATGGGACCAGGTGACTGTGCTTTCTGTGTGTGCATATTATACACAGGGTTTCACAGAGGTTGCAAGTCTTGTTTATACAGTGAGAGGAAAAATATTTCAAAATTATTTGGGATTACTCTCAGCAACACTCAATGCAATAAGGTCTTAATCCTTTTCATATTTACTAATAAGGTCGAAGTTGTTAATAATTACTTTACACTAAGTTCTAACTGACTTCACTGAGTCATAATAAACCCAGAAGATGGGCCATGAGAAGGATGGAGTGGAAGGGAAAATTCACTGTGTGAAGATGAGGCAGGGAAATCTTTGTAACTATTGAAGCCCTGATTTCTGTATGACTATTATGACTTGTACTTCTAGCATTGGGATGGGGGAATGGGAGGTTTTTTCTGCAAGTCATCCCTTGCTGGCGCATCACCCTGCTTCCTTTTATGATTCTTTAGAGGTTTATAAGAATATCTTAAAGCAAGCGTGGTTTGTAAAAGATTAACTACTAACACAGCTCTACTGACAATTTCACAGTTATTGGTGGTGGGATAAGTTATTGATAAGGATCAAAACGTGGGGTTCATGGGTCTTGCTCTCTCATCAGCTACAGAAGGTGCAAGGTGACCATGCAGGAGGTGTGGGCAGAATATAGAGACAGCAAAATATTGTGGCTTCAATGCTGGTGCTGTGGGAGGTTATGGGCAGCCTGGATTCCTGCCTTTCAAAAAGGGGGTGCATATAGATGTGAAGGGGGTGTGTGAAGATGTAATTTTATTATTGGGCACTGTTGGAGCGGTGATTTGACATTTTTTTTAGAAGATGTTTCAGTGCTTTAGTCTGGAGTCCCTTCCTCCTATGCTTGTGAAGATGCTGAGTGATGTCTGAGTTGTGTCTGACCCTTGGTTTGACTTTTCATCTTCTTCTTATGTTCTGTGTGGTTAAGCTCATTTGTTACGTCTCTCTTGACAACTTTTTCCTCTTCAGTTCAGGGAATAAAAATCAAACCAACCAAGCCAAAACCACCACCATACATTTTAATGGGAATTTTCTGCCTGGTACAAGCCTGACAATGGGTCTGGATGCTTGATAGAACTAGAGATAAACTCTTCTGATTCTATATTCCCTTGTGTGTGGTGACACATGGCTGATAAAATATGGTTTATGTGATACTCAGAAATAAATTTGCATGGTGCTCAATGCAGGAGGTGAAACAAAAACTGCACATTAGTGATGGTAAAATTAATGTGTTTGTTGGAGTTTTGCAGCTTTTTGCTCTGCTTCTGGGTCTTTCTCCATATTTTTCCCTTTAAATCAGCTTGCTAAACACACAGGCAAAAAACCAAACACTTGGATTGATCACATCTTGATGCAGCTTTAAAATGCAAGCGTGGTTTGAAGAGTCTAAATGCAGTAAACCCACAGCATTGTCTGGAGCAGCCTTTCCAAGAGATTTACAGGTATTAATGGAGGAATATCTTACAGTCTCCGTTCAAGAACTTAAGCCTTTAAGAAATTCTCCCCTGACATTGTAAAGGTTAACTCTGAATGCTTGTTCTTTTGGTTAGTGGCAGCATCTGAACCTGTTCTGCTGAGCGGGGACAGTGCTGGGTGCTTAGGGGCAGACTCTCAGTTTGGTGCTTATTGCTGGGCCAGCAGAAATTTGCCTCCAATATTAAGCAGAGAAGTTTTTCTCCTCTTAGAGCTCATTAAATATACCTTACAGAATATTTCCTGTTCCCTTCACCTTAGTTTTCTCAGTTAGGAATGCAAATCAACACTGCCAGGAAGAAAAATATGCTTCTGAATTACATTTTTCCAGTTTCTATTCTGATTTCTTGTATGATAAACACATGTTCAGACTATAAATAGTGTGCTTTCCACCTCTAAATATTTACAGAAGGAAATCAGGAATAGAAGCCTCTGTTTCCCCACATCTGTCATCATGGTCTCACTGGAAAATAAGCAGAGCTCTATGTGGTCAGCAGGTTTAAAAGGCCTTTTATGATAGCTTCAAAGTGGATATATTTGATAAACACGCCTTGTGTCATTCTGTCATGCATTTGTGTGGAAATAAGAATGGAATGGGATGTTTTTAGCAGTCTGATCATCCAGTAGCTGTTTGTAAATGTTTGATTCATGTTTCTCTACCTCAGGCAGGTCCTGTTCTAACACCCACTGAAGTCAGTGGTAGCCTTGGCATTGATTTTCATGAAGAGAGGGTTCAAGACAGCAGTAAAAAAAACCCCAGTGATTCCTTCAATCCCTGGGACAAATCCTCACTGTGTTTATTATTATAGTACTCACTGAGTATTAGCTCAAGAACTGAGCAAAATGTTTGTAACAATGTCTTTCCTACTGAATTTATTCTTCGTGGGCAAATTAAATAATTTTTATCTTAACCCATGAGATGGATTTTGGAAACAATTGCATGAGCTTTTTTGCTTTTAAGGTGGCTCCATTTCATATCATAGATTCTCTTTATGTATCTGATTTTCCAAGAGGGTTGGGTGTTTATGAGCAATTAATGCCTGTGGTTGCGTGGTTGGCGGGATGTAACCCTGGTGCCTGGAAGAACCATCACAAGCGAACTGTTGGCTTGAGGTGTTCACCTGGTGCAGGGACAACCACCTCTACAGGCACCTGGGGAGACTTTGATGCATCTCATAACTATGATGATGTGTGCTGTTAGTAAATCAGGTGATGGGAGAAGCAGGGAATGGTTGATTACTTCTATGCTGGATTGTGTGATTGATTATTTTTTTTTCCACTGATGAAGGGTAGGAACAGGACCACTGGCCTTGATACATGGCCTCCAGAAGTCTCTGAGGGACATGGCAGGCTAAGATTACCTTCAAGTATCGTAGAATGGGCTGGTGTGTGATGAACGGGATCTTGTAAGGAGTTGGGAGGTCAAAGGAACAAGAATATCTTTGTCAGCACCATGTGACATAGTGAGAGCATGGGGATGTACAACTGGGAAGCATCTGGACCACTTCAGAATCTGAATTCTTCCTTGTGCTTCCCCTCTGGACTCGTGCTTCCTGGCCAGCTGTACCTTGGCCTAAATGTCACCAATTTTGTGAGCTGCAGGACGCTGACCTGTGGTAACACAAGTGTGGGACGTGAATCTATTGCTGAGGTTTGAAAGTTCCCAGTCAAGCAGTTTGCACATAGTAAAACTGGGTGAGAATGGGTCTAGACAGGCTATTGCCCAACCTGCTCTTCCTGTGAAGACTTCAAAAAGTAGTGAAGTCCCAGACATTGAATTTTTCACAGTTAAAACCAAAAAATTTCCTGTAAGTGTCTGAACGTTAATGGTAGCAATAGATCTCTCCATCTCCAGAGTGTATTTTTCTGATCCTGTCCCCTCTTTTCTCCTCCTGCTCCTCTGGAGCAGCCTTTCCTAAAGAGTAGCAGCAGATGGAGAGCTGTTGGGAGAAAGCACAAGATTCCACAGTTTCTGGATAGTGACCTTTGAAAATACCACAATCTCCAAATTGCTGCTGTTTGGATTACATTGACATGGTGAATGTTGGTCCATGCACTTGGGGTGAATGAATGATGAATTTCTAACTGATGTCTTTCTCCTGCCATCATCACCCAGTGATGTTCTGGTGTCTGAAAGCTCCCACTGCAACAGAAAACAGATTTCTGTCTTCTGGCCAAGAGGTGGATCTTATAATGAGCTCTTATAAGAACTGGAAAGCTCTTGGCTTGAAAATAAAATATATATTGTGAGCAAGTGGGCATTTTCCTCTTTGCACACTCCTACCAAACTCATGTCAGACTTTTCCAGCTCTTTGATGTAATCTCACTTCATCTGTGTTTTGCCTGGGATTGTGGTAAGATTCCTCTTCCTCCTCCTTCTTCTCCTCCTCCCAGCCCAGCAATTCCCCTGCTATAAGAAAATCCCCAGCAGAGGAAAAACCAAATCTTCTGGTGTTAGCACCCTTCATACATGAAGAAAGGCAAATATGGGAGAGGAGCTGATCAGTGTGTGTTATTTTCTATCCTCTTTTGTTGACTACGTGGTTGACTTTAGAGTTGCTTTGACATCCCTGGGACTGGGGCCAAAATGGAATGAATCAGACAATACTGGAACCAGGCATAACAGGCTCCTCCTTGAGCCACTTTCTGCTAAACTCAGCAGAACCTGAGCATGCTGGAGAACTGGGGGCTAAATGGGAAGGAAATTGCTAGCACAGATGTTTAATGTGTGGTTGCAAATAGCAGCCTCCTCCCCTTTGTGTAACTCAGACCATAAAGAATACTGGGATGTGCATCATCCAAGAGCATCTCACTCCTGAGTGATGCTGGCCCCGGGAAAGATGGTGATGGAGTGATAGTCTAAGTTGTAATTGCTCCAATTTTATTTGCATAAAACCTATTGATCCAGGGAAAAGCATCCCCCCCAAACCTCAAGAGGAAAGCCAGAGTTGGCTTTAAATAATTCAGAGCATTCAACACTTGCTTTTTCTCTTTCAAGTAATGGGACAAAGTTCATTTCTGATCTGCCTCCAATAGCTAGAAGAGAATTAAACCATTACTGTCATCTATTATTTGTGTGTTTGGCGCTGTACAAGCCAGACCAGGAATGAGTGTAGTCCATTATATTTCTAGATATAAGTTCTCTTTTTGAGTTCAAATGCCTGAAGTTAAGCACTGGCTGTGGTATCGCCGACAGACAAATATTTGGAGAATCCTGAGAAATAACCTTGTTATGTGCTTGGGACCTATTTTCAAGGACCTCAGCTTGGCTGTAGTTGAAAATGATTGTGATGGTCCCTTGGCAATGCAAATGAGATTTTTCTGGAGAAGGTTTTGATCAACAGGGGGATTTCTTAATTCTCTTTCTTTAGCAAGCAGGTCAGAATACGCTGAGGTTTGTTGGTCAAAGGGTATTGCTGAGTAGTTTCCCCTTCCACCTCTTATGAATATGGAGAGCATAATATTTCTTCATGCCTTTGATAAAAGACTTGCTGCAGTCTGCAAATCTGATTCAACCCAGTGCAGTCCTCTGCAGTACCCTAAATGCCAGCAGAAAATTCACAGCAGACAGACTTCCCTGCATGTCCCCTTCACGGGGGAGCTGTTTGATACATCCTCAAGCAGATGCTGTTCAGTGCAGGAGCTCGAGTTTCTTCAGCTTATCAGGTAAACAAGTGATGTGTGTGATGGGTTTATGATGTGGGATTTTTTTCCCCTATGGCCAGAATGTTAATGAATGTACTTTTTATCGTCAAATGTTGTTCCACAGAGATGATCTCCAGCCAAAGACCTTGGCATGCAAACAAATTTCCGTATTACACAGACACTCTATGTGTCCATTTGGAAGTTTCTTTAGATTATTAGAAAGATTTGGCAGGTTGCAAAAATGAAGTAGCCCCGTATAGACCTTCCTGACACAATTAGCCAGATACAGATGCTTTTCAGCATCTTTAACATATATTAACAACCTTATTCTTGGCTTTTCTTTCTACAGCCAAAACACCCCAATCCTGACTGGCGTTACTCCGCATCTCTAAGGGCAGGAATGCAAAGGTATGTATGATGTTTCCTCATGGGAAGGGGAGCTCTGTGTCCTCTGTGACAAGGACAAAGCTCCTCTGGTGCCCTAGACTGAGGATATCTGTAGGCAGAGATGGGAAGCACCTGAGTTCTGCTGCTGTCACTTCCCATCTCCAAGTGTTACAGATTCAGTCTGACTGCTTCTTATGCTATTATTATTCCATAGATCTGTGGGGGTTTTTTGTGTTTGCCTCCTGATTTTTTATCCATTGACTGTCAAGGCATAATTGCTCCATTTATTAAATTATTTAACTGTGATTATACATTTTCTGTTTACTTTAAAACTCCCTGTAATCATCAGTGCTGATACATTTCAATAGACTCTCTGCAGCATTGATACGGTTTCCATCTTTTTCTTTACCATAAAAATATGCTGCTCCTGCAGGCAGTTTATTAACCACATGGTGCAGCCAAGATGATTAATGCAGTTTAAAGGAGGCTTTGAAGACAGGAGGTGGATTTTCAGAGGAGGAGAAGTGAGGCTGTGTCCAAATCTCCTTAGACATCTTTGAAAGTCCTCTGCCTCACATCACAAGCAATTTCTGCTATCATTTGCTACTCACAACCCCTAGAAAAAGGGAATTATAGTAAAGTTGTTTCTATAGAGCCTAAATAAAATGATATTTTTGCTCTCCTTTCCTGAGTAGATTAGAGAACTGGGTTTATATTCATGTGTAATCTGAGGTGATTTATAAAACAACCTTTTGGGTGTAGATGCCATTAAGGCTGCAGTGGTTCCTGGTGGCACTACAAAGTGTAGGATGCTGTGCTTCTCCCCAAATTGCTGGTGCAGCAGGACTGTGGTCGTCACCTTTCATCCGTTATCCACAGGGCTGAGAAGTCTGTAAGGTTCAAGTCCAAGCCTCAGACTTTCCATCACCAAGACTGTGCTTTATGCAGGTGAGGGCACAATGTGCCCCTCCAGCTGCCTTTGGGCTGCTGTGTAAAAAGGAACCTAAACCTCAGGGACCAGAAAGAAAGGAAGAAAGAACAAACTTGGTTCTGTGGCCCAGTGGGCAAACTGGTTTCTTTTTTTTTATGTTCTTGCTGCTATTTTTTTTTTTTTAATCCCTATAAAAAGAATAAACAGTCTGGGAAGGAGGAATTTTCCTGCCGACCCGAACATTTTATCTACTGGTCCTCAGAGTCAGGCTTCGTGCTCTTGTGCATTCCCATAGTTATCCTGTGGATCCACTTTCCTTTCTATACAGAGTTCAGGGTCTTACCTGAAATTTCTTCAGCAATTAATGAAAAGTCTGAACTCATTTAAAGCAATTCACCCCACAATCAGGGGAGCTCATGAAGCTTTTATGGGAAGTTGTGTCGTCTTCTCTCACATCAGCAGCCCCCATCCTTACCTCAGATCTCAGATTCTGAGCCTGTGTGAGTTGCCCAGCTGATGATTTCCATAAAATGTTGATTTTTTTCATCAAGCTTGTAGAAATTTTGGTATCCATAGAACCACATTGGGTTGAAACTGCCCAATAAGTTCAACTGGGAGTGTGGAAGGGAGCTGAGAAGCAAATGAGCAGAGACAGCAACATAGAAAGTCCTGTTTCTCTGAGGAATTACACACAAATACATGTTTAGTTTCACATTAAAAGGAGCAGATTTTTTCTTTTCCTTCCATGTAAGGTGCTGGCCAGTATCCAAATAGATGCTTTCAAGGCCAAGTGCTCACGATGCAACACTAAAATTTGCTGGGTTAGTTTCTGCTTTTGAGAAAACTTACTTCTCTTCCTGAATTACTTATGAGAAGCACCCAGGAAGGTGGGAACTGTTAAAGTAGCATAATGACAAGCTCAGAACTAATTCCACCAGCTTTTTACCATTTGCTTTAATGCTGATACATCATAAGACCAAAGAGGGTGTGTAAATTCCTCACTAGCAATTTCCAGCCAGTGAAAGCAAAGTGTCCTGCAGGTATGTTTGGTTTGTAAATTATGCAACAAGTATGTTTTCCTAAATAAAGGTATTTTTTGGAAGTCAAAACTTGTTATCCAGTGATCCAGCAGGATTTGTTGGCATCATGTAATCCTATAGTAGTGGCTGCTTATGACTTTGGAAGAGTAGCAAGGAAGGAAAACATTATAAATATTATAATCTAACATTATAGTTGTTATAATTTAACTCTGATATGTGCTTATTCAGTGCTGTGCACGTGGAGGAGGCAGGAGTCCTGCGTGGAGGACCAGGGGGGCCTGATCAGCAGTGGCCAACAGTCTCCAGTGCTACTCCAGGTAAGGCTGTGAAACTCCACAATATATCTGAGGAGCCTGGTATTAACTGAAGTAGACTTAATGCTTCTTCCCTCTTAGTTTTCCTTCTGTTTTGCACCTCTGAGTGAAGTTCTTGTAAATTAACCCGTGGAATCTATGTAGAGAGGAATAATAAAGCAGAAAATAGATGAGCACTGGAGATAAGAGTCCTTGATCCCAGCTTTCACCCTGCCTTTGGAGGTTACTGGTTTGTGTGATGGAATAATGGGAGTACTCGAGTTCTGATGTGTGTATTCAGGTTGAAAATCCTTGGGTTTAGAGCTGATTTCAAAAGAACTGTAAAACTGGGCTGTGAGCTTATTAGTTCTCCCTTTGTTATTTTGACAAACACAGAAAATCTCTTTGAATGTCTCTTCTCATTTTCTGTGCTGAAATGAGACCTAATTTTTTTTTTGCTGGCTATTTTCAATCACTAGTACACGATGAAGCTAAACTATTATTTGCTTGTCAAAATAAATGGCTGCAAATACCATTTAGAATGTGGCTTCATTTGCTCAGTCACTGATTGATGGTTTCCCAGCAGTCAATAAGTATTGGCCAAAGTTCCTCATAGAGTTAAGAAATCTCTTGCAGTGCAGGCAATAAAATATTCTTATTTTTTATGTTGCAGCAAGAATGATGTAGAGACATAGTGGAGGAGTCACTGGTGTGATCAGTGGTTTCAGTCATGTCCAAATTAAGCTGTCAATTTAGTGGACGCCTTATGCAGGGTTGTGAGCCCTCTGTGAGCATTGTGAGTCCTTCAGAAATTCCAATGAAGAGTGACCCTCATATCACAGAGGCAGGTCAAGGGCTGAGAAGTGAGGTCTCCAGCAGAAAAGGTGTGAGAGCTGCTTTATTTGATACATTTTTGATGCAGAACTTTCCCTTGACTTAAATAGGAATTTTACCTGAGGAGCAACTTCAGGATTTGAATCACAGTTACAACATATCCATGAGTTAATGGTGCCCAGCAAGACCTGCATTGGTGGTGTGGAAGGGTTGTGGATTTGGAAATTAATATATAAGGGGCCCCCAGGCTATAATTATTTGGGTTTTTTTGTGTGCTCTTCCTTCTGTCACAGGCTTTGCAGGAAGACACAGCCTGTGGATGTTGTGAAGGGTGTGTAGCTCTTGAGCTTGCGTTGGAAAATGTCACCTCAAGTACACTCTAACCTTTACAAGGGCTTCCCTCAGGCATTCAGCTGCACTAATCATCCTTGACTGAGCACTTAGTGCATTGCCTTGTACCAAGTTCAGTAAGGATGCAAATATTCACCCAGATGTTCGCTTGCTGGTAACACAGCTTTCTAAGTACGTGAATATTCCATCTTCTGAGGAGCTCCATTGGCATTTGAGTCCCAGAGCCCTGTTCCACCATCTGGACTCCTCCCCACCCTTCTTTAGACTCACTTTTTGGGAACCTGAACATCTCTTTGTGTGAGGAGCAGCACTAACCCTTGGCTCTTACTGCTCTTTCCCTCCATGACCATGCGATGTGTGATGAATGCACCCCTGTCACACACTGCTTGGCATGTTGGTGGTTATGTAGGATGGAGAAATCTGTAAAGAATAGTGAGAGGAGAAGCTTGCAGGAGGCTCTATGGAGCTGGGAAGTCCAGGTGTCAAGGCTGTTTACTCAGGCTCTTGAACTGAGCATTGTAGATCATTGTTTCTCTGTGGTTTTTATTTCTAGGTAATGTAGGTTTCAAGAAATACCTGAAATGACAGGAAATTTTTCTGCTGCACAGGAAAATGTGACTAGTTAAAATTGCATTATGAAATATCCACCCTAGTTACCCCTACCTTTAAATCCAATTTTGGGGCATCAGGTGGCTGTAAACGAGTATTTTTCTGCACCATAAAGTCTCATTTGTTTTGCCCTTGTATAGTCCCAAGAGATTAGTGACCCTGACATAAATTAGCCTTTTTTTTCAGGGTTTCAGGTAATATTCTTCTCCACTGTAAGGAAAAGCTACAGATATCCCTGGTCTTTAATGACAAGCAGGCAGTTCATAGGGAAATCTCAGGATTAATGATTGTGTTAATTTTCATAGCTTAAATATATCATCTTGCATCACATCTTGAGCAATTTGCTACCACTGTTGTAGAATCCTACCTGCACTTGCCCCCAGGTATCTCTTTCCATGCTTCTTTCTTTATCTGGCTTAGGTTCAAGACCTGTGATATGTTTTATCAGGTTAAAATCCACAACAGATGCTTTTCAGGAGAGATTCATAAACTCATTACGGTCAATTGCAGTTGATTGAGTCACCAAATGCGTTGGCTCCTGACATCTCATTTGGAGATGAGTGGAGTGCACCTGGGTCCAGATAAACTCTTAGATAACCTCTTTGGTGTCTCTGTTATCATCTACATAGTGTGGCAGCTGCAGGCCTTGACTTCTAACTACTAGAAACAACTTCCAAGCCTGTTCTGTGCACACGTGCAGCTTAAGTCAATCAATTAATCCAAATCAGTTTGTCACTAAACCAGTCATTTAATTTGACAATCCACAAAAAGCCCTGGATAAAATGCCTCACGGAGGCAGATTCAGGGAGTTAATCAATGAGAGCATTCAAAGATGATGTCATAGGGATGCTTTAAGAAGGATGAACAAGTGTTAAATCAGTAAATCCTTAATTCCTAAGGCAGAGATGGACTCGAACATCATGTGATATTTCAGCAAATGTGTATTGCCCAAGCAAAACTTGGTCCTCATTTGACTTATGTTGGCTTCTGTTGACTTTATTTCACATGTGCAGGGGATGGTGGACCTCAGTCTGGTGTTTTTTCATTGTCTTTGCATTTTTTTTTATGCACTAGTTGAAGAGTTTGTAGGTTTGTAGACAGGGTATTTCCAAGTGAGGTGGGACAAGAAGGCTGAATCTCCCCCTGCATAGAGGGCAATATTTGGTTTAGCTTTTGGGGGCATCTCATTTGTCCCCCACATGCTATATAGTGAGTCCAGGAAATCAGATTTTTGGTTTCTGCTCCATGTCCTTCCACAGTTTTGGCCATTATATCAGATTTTCTATATGTTGCCACTAATCTGAGTGAACTTTTATTTCCTGGATGCCTAATGCTGAAGAACTGGAGCTTGATTTGCAGAAATGGTGGGAGCTCATAATAGAAATGAAGATGAGGGGAAGCTTTGCTCTAAACATACAAGACTAAATAAATCTGAGCTGTGCATAATTCAGAGCTTAGAATTAGCAGGCATTAGACAAGTCTGTGTATTTCTCTGTGCTCCTGGTTCGGATCTACAAACAGAACTGGTAATGCAAGTGCTTCACAAAAACAGTCTAAAGATGTTTTCATAGCAGGAGAACGATATGGTTCTGTGATGGAAAAAAAGCCATGAGGGATTTAAATCCTATATTCAATGTAGGCTTTCTGTGTGTGCAGGAAACAAGGCACTGGGCCACACACCACATAGAGGGAAATAAATTCCTCCCCTTTAGGCAGCTCTGTAAAGAAAAGAGGGAAGGACCTCATGAAAAAAATCAGCATCTGAAATTTGTGAGCATGGAGGTGAAGACCTGTATGCACAAAGGGCTGGGTTAAGGTTGCATAGGCAAATGCAATCCTAAAATATGCTGATTTTAGGCTTCTGATGTTGCAGTCATTTTTTGTTTCCTTTTCCCAGGTAATTAGCTGGGAGCCTTGTTTTTTAAAGCACTCTTATGGAAAAAGCCATTTTACCATGTGAGAATCTACTGACCTCAACTTGGGCAGCTCTCCATGCTTGACATTCATGGTGCATATGTTTATCCTTTCCACTGGCCAAATAAACAGTAATATTGGCTGCTGCTCCTTCAGAGGAACACGCAGGAGAGACAGGTTGGCTGAGGCTTCCATAGCTACTTGAAAAGGGAGAGGAATCAACCATAGAATCATTTAGGTTGGGAAGACCTCTAGGATCATCAAGTCCAGCCTTCAGGAAAGCCAGAGATCAGCTCTAGGGCTGAAGAGGACTGTATGTGCTAATATGTGTGTTTA
>VYZX01000066.1:52809-96953 GCA_013401335.1 Brachypteracias leptosomus
AAATTTTTATACAAAGATCTATAGTTCCTTGTATTCCATCACCCCAAGTCTGATCCTCTCAACATTCATCCTCTAAGGTTTGTGTCTGTCACAGCTTTCCTCTCTTTGTTTTTTCCTTACCTGCCACCAAAGTGTGACCTTTTTACACATGCCATGCTAGCTAGGGATATTCCATGTCCGTATACTCTCAGTCTCTTCTGGTTTTATACTGGGAACTACAGTTGCTCTGGAACAGGTTGATGTCACTCTAAGAGGTTGGAAGGCAGATGAGGCCCATGGACTGTAGGATAAGTGATGAATACTGGCAAGTAAATGAGAAGCAACTATGAATGAGGTAAATAAAGTTATCTGAAAGGTAAAGTCAGTCTTCCCAGTATGTTTTGTACTGCTGGTTTGGGGTGGAGTGTTGTGATGGAATGACAGTGGGAAAGTTGTGATAAAGGGGACACTTGGATGGACTTTAATGTTGAAGAATGCCTTGATAGGAGAAGAAATTGTTGTAATTACCTAGTGTAAGTTGCGGCATACACAGTTCTGTGTTTCACCAGCTAATTTGTATGCCAAGGAAGTAAATTCTACTTGAAGAAGAACATTCTGTCAGAAAGAGACACTTACGTTCAGTGGGTGGGCCTTTAGTGTAAGAAGGAAAGATCTGAGCAGAGAAATCTAAGGACATGAAGGAGGAGACAGAATCTTGGAATATGAAGGTGAACACAAAGATGTGGTAGAAGGAAACAACTGGAAAAGGATGCTTGAAGGTCTACAGGAGGCCAGTAGCACTGGGAATGGCACAGTGTAGGCTGGTCAGAGGTCACTGGAAGGAAGATTGGCACATGGAGATTGGGTAATAGATTGTGATGAAGGTGGCTAAAAGCCACTTACTGCAGTTAGTTGCTCTTGTCATGGAATAATTGATCTGTCTGTTTCTTTGAGTCTATTTAACACCAGCGTAGAAGGAATTAATGATTTTTTTTTATCCAGATTGACTCTTTCACTGTTGCAACAGACACAGTTCTTGATATTCAGCAGGTGTAAAACTCCCATAAAAGCTCAGGGGGGTTCTTGGTACTATCTCAAGGCTCTGAAGTATTTCCCTAAAACCTCAGCTTAAAGAGAAAAAACCTAAGAAAATAACTCTTGACAGTTATGAGACCTGAGATATAAGGTATTTTATGTGATATAGCTTTACACTGTAGTTGTAAATGGAGAACAATTTTTCCCTAAATGTCAGGGAGTTTCTATTCACCTTCTTCAAATGACCTACAGAAAAAGAGTCTAATTAAGGCTCCTCAAGCAGCCACCACAAAGAATGTGCAGGGGCTGAAAGTGCTGCTGCTTTGAGACTGGTAAAGGTTAATTTACAAATAACAGCAGAGAACACTTGTCCAGCTTGGCTGCAGCAGTTCATTGATTAAAGCTATAAAAGATAATAACCAATTAGCAACCCAGAGTACAAAACTAGGATCTTGTTTTGTTGCAGAATGCTGCAGTGGTTTGAAATGGAAGGAGCAAGAAAATGCTGCTGTACACATCTGTAGCCTCTATATTTATTTTAATTAATAATTGATTTTCTATAGAATTTCATAATTCCAACTTTCAAAGCCAGAAATACCTGCATATCAAGACAGCACCCCAGAGAACCATACCCTTAGTGGTCTAAGAAGCACTGTGATAATATTTTTAAAGGGGAAAATAGGAAAAATACAGAATAGCCAAGTTATTCATACTTAATTAGTCTTTAAAACAATGGTTTAATAAATCCCCCAAATGAAGGTCATAAGCAGTTTAATTCATTCCTAAGCCTACATAATAGAGCATCATAGAGATTCGCTGCACAGCCTCTTATAATCATGGAAAAAATCATCCCCAGAAAGCACATTAATGTCATTATTTAAAGCTGCAATGTCTCTACCAGCTCAGTAGAGTCAGGAGAAGGAAATCATGCTGAGTTTCTTACATAGACATAGAGCAATGACTCTATACTGAAATAGAATTAATCTGCAAGGACCATATAGAGGTAAATCCCTTTCTTTTCTCTCCTGTTTTGACCTTGGTCATGGAATTCTCAAGTTCATTCCACATGCAAACTCTAGTTGAACCAGCAGGTTGGGCTTTCAGTATTTGCAGCCAGGACTAGGTAAATTAGTGGTTTAATTTAGATTTCTGTTGAGCTCAGTGAGCAAAAAAAGGAAGGGAAGATAGATTATATTATATAGAAACTGCAGCCATGTTAAATTTGCTTCCTGTTATTTTGTTATTTTCCTCTTAGCTGCAAAACCCCCCCCTGACTGTGCTGAAATAGCATTTGTGATCTTTATCATGGGGTCCATTATTTGCCAGTGGAGTGTAGCAAGGAAATTAGATGATATGGATGAGAGATTTAATAGTCTGTGATACCTTAGTCCTTGAAGACTCAGTGTAAAGGGAAAAAAAAGGACTCATCAAAATTTGAAAAAGTTAAAAATCAGAGTTGTGTGGCCTGTCTGTCTTGGTATATTTGAATAACACTTTGTTTTCATTTTGGCTGTGGAAGGGAATGGTCTTGGGAGAGTTTGTGCCTTCATATACTGTGGAGAATTCTTGATTCCACCTACTGCAAAGATTTGTGAGAGGAATGAACCTTTCCCGTTAGCCCCAGGCAGTGCAGCTTGTGTTTGTGCATCTTTAGTCAGGTCCCTGGGCAGGTGCAGTTTTTCTGCTTAGATTAAGGCCACGTTTGTCCCCGACTAAAGCCAGTTGTTGAGTTTACCAAGGCAGAGATGACCATGTCCAGCTTTGGATCTCCACGTGGGGTGATTGTTCTAATTAAGATGTCTTGAAGGTTCATATAAGACTGATAGCTCCAGCTTGAGCTACTACTAATACAGGAGACCTGTGGAAGTTCTAAAACCAGGAATAAAATAAGATTAACAGGGGCAAAAGGCCTGTGGATTCTTGTGACTGAGTAATATGAAGCAGGTCTTCTCAAAGTGTGGACAAAAGTTGGAGATTTTATGCAAGCAGTTTAGCTGGCTCTAATTTCTATATTTAGGTGCTAGGAGAAAGTTTAAGGACAATAACTTGTTGTCTACTTAATGAATCCTTTTCTATTATTCTATTATTATTTCTATAATAATCTCTTTGCTTCCTCAAAATGGAAATTACAGTTGCACCAAAAAAAAAAATTCTCATTTGACAGTTGTTACTACTATATTTTTAAGAACAAAGTAACATCTCTTGAAAAATACATTATTTTCATTATGATTAGTTATGTCTATAATGGCCAATAGTTGGTTAACTCTTTTGAACCCAACACCAAAAACTCCCACTAGCTTATCAGGTTTACCTGGTAATCCACCAGCTAGAAGTTAGACATACCCTCAATGGTGCTGTAACTGGGCAATAGATTTGCCAGATGATGTGATTGGTTCCTAGACACCTGGTAGGAACTTATTTTATGAATAAAATTCCAATTTTCAAATCTGAGCAGCTTTTTCACTTGTCCTAGCTCTGTGCTTCTTTGTGATACTGGTTTTTCTTGCATGTCTACTGGTAATATTCTGTAGCTACACAGAAGACATGGATTTAATTCCCATCTCTATGGTTTTCTCAGAAGTTTCAATAATAACCAAATAGAAAAATCACTGCCTTGCAGCTGTACTACCTTGGGTTGTGATCTTGTCAGAACTTATAAGCTAAACAAGTATTTATCTGGTTAGTACTTCAGGGAATTGATGGTAATCAAATTGTTTCCACATGAGGTTACAGCTGCTTTGTTTTCTCCCTGTTGTGCCTCCCTTTTGTGTATGTGGTTTTGGTGGGGTTTTTTTTTAATCTTTCTCTACTGCTGTGGTCTTTATTTTATTAATTTTAGATTTTTTTTTAAAGAAAATATGCTCAAGTAAATGTTAAAACAACCTATGATGTGATCTGAGAGGAATTTCAACCCTGTTATCTCTTGCAATATAAAATTCCCTATCTAATAGGAGCTAGATGGATAAAATAAGGAAGGTTCTAGGCGATTCTAATAATTTTTTGATCTGGGATGTGCTTCTATTGCAAGTGGTGGAAGGAGAAAAGAGGTGCTGAGAGCACAGACCACTCTGCTTTTATATCCTCTAATGGATGTCTGCCTGTGTGCAGCACTTTGCTGTACACAACGGTCATGAATGTATTTTTCATGTGTTTATTTTTGTAGCCAGACTTCTCTTCATGCCTCTGTTATTAATGTCTCAGTGTGGCAGGTCAGATGGCACCACACAAAGCCCCTACAAATAGCAAAAGACAAGCCTTGCCTTAAGGAACTTACCATTTACATGAGCAGGGCAGACAAAGGCTGGGAACACAAGGGAAAGGGCATGATCAGTAGCCTGGTTTTTAACAGGAGAAAAACCAAAACAAAACAAAAAACCCAACCACCACAGTGCAGAAAAATGAAAATTATTCTTATCATAGAGTGCTCTGTGGACAGGACCAGCAGCCACTTAGCCCCAGAATGCAGCAGGGATGAGTATAGAATAATAGAGCCGTGAATGTGTTGGAGCATCCTTCCCTGCTCCTCTCCAGAGCCCTCAAGGTCAAGGCTCCTGAACACTATGGGATTATCATTTCAGCCTTCATGTTTCCCTGTGGTGCTTCGGGCCCTTTGCCAGCGATGTCAGCCCTTCAGCAGCTCACAAGCCCTGCTTTTAAAGAGGCTGCTGCCCATTCCTCTGGGCCGTTCTGTTTCTTCTGCACTCCCTCTGATTTATTCTTTTTTTGCCATATTCTTGCTTTGATGGGACTGCTAGAACAGAACTAGAGGAAGCAATGCTGCAATGCAATGTCTATTTTCCCAGCACACGTTCTGATTATTTATGTAACGTTGACCTAGAGATGCTGGATTGACTTTGGGAGCTAAACTCTGGATTTTTTCGGTCATTACTTGTGTGCACTCAGGGGGTGTAATGAGAGATGTAAAACAGCAAGAGCAGCACACAAAGGCCCCCCCTTCATTATGGAGATTGAATTCTCAGAGAACCAAGGCTCTGGCTGTGGAGGGAATGAAGCTGAGTGCAGCTTCTCTGCTCCTGTCTTGTATCATTACAGTCACCCGTCCCTAAAAGCATCCCCTCTTAGCATGCACACGGAGCTGGCAAAATGAATTGGTTGATTAAGAACAACAACAAAAAACCCCACCACAAACCCTTTGTGGTCTTGTGGAAAATGTTTTTATGTCTTTATGCTGCATAAAACTAGTGTGCTGCTTCTCCTTGCACAGGTAGATGGGTTCAGAAGAGACAAGGGAGGCTTGGTGCAGTCCATAGGACCTTGCATGGGGTTGGGTGGGATTTGAGGGGCCGCAACGGGAGTTGAAGCCCTTTGTTAAGGTCAGGTCTCCAGCATATAATACTGAGGCACATACAAGCCAGACAGCTGCCCAGGCTGGGGCTGGCACTGATTAGATACCTAATTGTGCAACTAATCTCCTTAGGCTCACTTAGACAATTAATGGCAGGAGCGGTCCTCTGCCCTTCTCCCTCTGCGTTTGTCCCTGTGGTTACTAGAGCTGGCTGAGGGATTTTGCCTTAATTATACCTTCTTATCATGTCATCTTGCCTTCTTGGCCCACTGCCCAGTCCTATGGGTGGCTTATTGCAGCCAGGTTATTCAAACCTTGAAAAATAAATAGTTCTTTCTAAGAGGCAAGCTCTGCTCTTCAAGAAATTCCAGCAGGTTTTTCATATTCAGAGTTTTAATACATTGGGAGGCACTTGGAAATCAAGAGAAGATAGACTGAGCTCAAAAACAATCAAGAAAGTCTGGAATGTTCTTTAGTTCTCTTGATTTAATTTTCTGATACTTTTGCTGTACGTAATCACTTGGAGATGATAGCTGAGCTTAAAGGCAGAACAGAACGTTGTACGACTTGGAATAAAATCAGAGGGGGCTTGAACAAAGGCAGTGGGCAAAAAGTGGCAAAACCCGTATTAAAAATGTTATCATAATACTGGAAAAAATGCAGAATCAACAATTCCTCCCCCAAGTTTCCTTCAAACTCTGCCTGCAGACTTTACCACATTGCTTTTATGACACAAAATCCAAACTTTTTTCATTACTGAGGAATATTACACGTCTCAGGATCTGCAGTTGTGAATTATATTATCCTCCCTCCTACTCTAAGTTTTTCTCTCTCTCATGCTGTATTAATTTTCCATGATCCTATATGTTCCCAGGAGCAAGAGGTTGTCATTTTGGGGGTAAATCAACTTGCATGCCTACAGTGGGGTCATAAGTAATAGCTATGATATCATCTAAACAACTATGCTATCTAAATAAGTAATAACTATGATAACTAAATAAGTAATAATTACAATAACTAAGTACTTTGGTGTTCACCATACCATGTTGAGGTGCTCCTGTTGTCTCCTTAATCCACCTGAGATGACAGACTGTAATGGTGAGCAGTGTCCTTTCCAAATGCCTGGAGTCAAATGTAATTTGGTCACATGTGGTTGGAGACAGAAGAATTCAAAGAAATGAATAACCTTAGTGTCAGATTATTTGCCTCAGTTGTTCTCAGACTTCACTCCAGTTGGGAGAAATAAAGCCCCATGGTGAACATCACCTTCTGCTTTTAGTTGAGCTTATTTCCAGCAGGGTGAGAAAGGTTATAGAGTCTCACAAGATCTCTGGATCCCTGTTTTTACCCCTCTGAAGAATGCAGGTGCAGTTATATAGTAAAATTGTTTTCAGTTTGGAGACACAAAGCTCATTTCTGTTGTTCCACACAATAAATCAGTATATCCACCTCGGTGTGCAGGCTTCCAAACTGCAGCTAAGCCTCCCTAGAAGACACATTAAAGGAAAAAGAGAAGGACTTACTTCTGGGCTGACAGGCAAAATGATTTGGTGATCCTAATCCAGTTCCCTGCTGGCAGTTTGCCATGTGTGATAGTGTTTTCTTCCAACTGCGACTAATTGGCAACCCTTGCAGGGAGGCCAGTGGGTCACACAGACTAAATCCAGGCAGGTCAACTCCTGATCTTCTGAGGCGTCTTGGCTAGACAGACGATGGGAAGCTCGGGGCAGTAGCTTTGTAGCTCTTCTCAGTGGAAAAATCTATTCCCAGCCATGAATAGTGATGCTGGGATTGTTTATTTCTTGGAGCATCTTTAGGAATCTTCAAATTCTGTGTCATATAGAATTTTAAAAGCTTAATCCTCATCAAGGTTTATTATTAATACCTTGCCTGGTATTTCTCTTTTTACCATTCCCAGTGTTTGGAACAGACATAGAATCATTTAAGTTGGAAAAGACCTCTAGGATCAACAAGTCCAACCTTCATCCCAACATCTCCCTGACCCCTAGACCATATCTTGAAGCTCCACATTTACTCGTTTTTCCATAGCTATGGTGTGAGATCAGCCCTGCCTGGAGACCTTTGATGATAACTTCACTCTAATCAGCAGATTCTCCTTTCTATTTCTTCATTTCCCCTGATTAATTGGAATTAAATACGAGTTTAAGAGCTCTTCATGTGAAGTTAAAAATCATCAGAGGTTGGAATATAGGTAAAATGTGGGTGTTTCTTCCTGCTTCATCCTAATCTTCCAGGCAGCCTTAGAGAGCACCCCAGTTGTGTATTAAAGGAGAGAAGAAGGTTTTTAAAAGAGTTTAAAGCATCTCTTTGAGAAGAGCTGCAGCAACCCAATGTTAACTCCTGCTCTGTACAAAGCCCTGCCAAGCTGCAGAGTTGCTAGGAAACCAGAACAAAAAATCCCTGCTTTGTAAAGCACAGTGATAGGAGCGCGACAGATTTTTGCTTCTATTCCTCTGGGGTTTTTAAATCTTTTTTTGGTGATAGTTAAGCAAGGTTGTGGAGGATGGCGGGAGGAGAAGCTGCATGGAGGTTGAAGGAAGCACTAGGAAGCTGATGTCTGTCTTGATGTCCATAGTCCTACCTGTGTGGCAGGCTCACTGAAAGCAATTTCAAATTAAAAAGTAGTCAATTTTCAGCTTCAGGACAATGGGATGCTTCCCTGTTCTTCCCTGGCTGGTATTCCAAGGAATATGGAGGCAGCTGACAGGGAAGAGAGTGATACTTGTAGCAGGGAAGAGCTTGGTGCATTTGAGGACTAAATTCATGGTAATTGTATAGTTCCATATCAGCTTATACCAGTCTAAATCTGGGATTTTGGGGGTTTGCTTTTCCTTTTAGTTCTTCCCATATTTTCCAGTCCTCCCTCAAAATCTCCCTTGGTTATAGAGTTAGCTGGTTGATGGGGCTGATCTGCTTGAAGAAGGCCTGTGCAGACTTAATTTTCAACTTTAATTAGCTACTGCTGAGAACTAATACTGGCACAGAAAGGGGTAGGGACACCATGGGCTAAAGTCCTGGAGCCACATCTTCAGGACAAAGGACTGTTGTGCTTGCAGAGAATCAACCTTGTGAGAACGTGGTAGCAACAAGAGGAAACAAGAACTGATCTTGTTGTAGAGCAGTCATTACAGATAGTGAAGAGAAAAGGAAGATAAGGACTTTCATTATCTGAGTGAGAACACAAACAATGACAGAGATATTGCGTCCAAGGATAATGAAGCTTTTGATAAAGTTGGAGAAGTATAGTTATCCCCTGGCAGAATTAATTCTTCTAAAAAGATGTTATTTTAAAAAAATATTTATGAAGTAGAATGAAAGTCTATTTATGAAGTTAGAGTGTTGAATAGATATTGCATGAAGAACATAGAACTCCAGCACTGGAGATGCTGAATTCTGAAGTTAGAGATGAGATATAGATGGGTTACAGCTCTGCTCTATCAACTTAGGCTATGCTCAGCATGCCTGGCTCCTCCATATTGCAGTGAATTTGCAAAAATATACTGAATATTGCTCCCTGATTTGCTTGTGCAGAGCCTCAGGTGTGGATAAGCATCACTAATTGATAATGTTTGGGAGACACTGAAAAAAAAACAAACCAGAAAATATCCAGTTACAACATCAGAGAAATGTTCTTTAGGAGATGGATCTTTAGGAAATGTCTTTAGAAGATGGGTCAACATTTGAGTGCTATGAACACAAGACAAATGTACCAGGTCAACATGGAAGAAACTAAGAACCAGGAAGAAAGCAGAGGGTGGGGTTTTTGGTTTAAATTTGGTTGCCTGTCATGTAAACCTGTGAGCTCAAACAAATTCAGGTGGAGAGAAATGACAGGTTAGATTTAGTTTGCCACTTTCTGGAGCACATATCCAAAAATGATCATCTGTGTTATATTTACCAAGTTTCTTTTTCGTTATTATTTGAGAATTATTCATGACTACCAAAAATGTTGATGCCTCTGTTGTAGACAGAGGCCAAAATACACAGTGAGGTGATTTCTGTGTTCTTAATTAAGACTATAACCTGTGCTCTGTGCTGGGAAAGATGAGCAGTGACACCATGTATAGAAAATAATTTACTCCTAAGTCTGAATACTGTAGCCATCCAGCCTAAGGAAAATTAGGTTGGGGAGATTCTGATTGGGCTCCAGAAGTAAATTTCTCACCATGAGAACAATTAGACATTGGAATAATCTCCCAAGGGCAGTGGTGGATTCCCCTACATTGGACAGTTTTAAGATTCAGCTGGACAAGGTGCTGGGCCAGCTCATTTCAAGTATATTTTTGCCTTGAAAGGTTGGACTAGATGATCCTTGAGGTCCCTTCCAACCAGATGTTCTATGACTCTATGATATGAGTCCATGATTCCAGATACAAGAATCCACCTGGTGATGAGTGAACTTAGAGTGAAAATGAGATCTGTGGGTCCTTTCTGCCCTTCCCATGCTCCCTAAGGGTATGTTTCTAAGAGTAATATATCTAACAATATGTTTCTAAGTTAAAACCCTGTGAAGTTCATGAAACTGCTGGAATGCAGATGGCCATCAGATATAGTAATACCACCATAGAAAGGAATCTGTGAAGAAAATAAGCTGTATCCATTAAAATTAGAAAAGCAGATGCAAATAATTATTGGAAAACCTGCAGGTAAACTGAGAATCAGCATTGGTAGCCCATTGAAAAAAAAAATCAGCTATTTCCACCATCTCAGGTTGAACTGATCTGCCCAAGATGGTCCTTCCTGTTTGTGGTGCAAGGACCATGTTCTGCCAGACAGAATGAGAGGACTCATAAGAGTAGCTCACTGCCTTTGTCTCAGCTTTTGGTAGCATTTCTGGGCATAAATGCTTAAGGACATTAAAGCTTGAAAGATTTTTTTTTAGTATTGATATATGCAGACAATAAAGGAACTCCAAGACATCTGAACAGCACCTAGTTGGAGAAATGGCCCTGAATTACCATTTCAGTGGAAAAGGAAGAAAGCCTAGAGAAAAAAAATCCCCAAATCATACCTTAGAAATGCCTCTAGGAATGAGGGTAGGAAGGATGTAGCCAACTCTCTCCCTTTCATTGCAGGCTCAGCTTTACAGTGTATCAGAGTGAGGTGAAACCTGCCCCAGGACAGGAAAATTTGGCCAGGTAGACAAGCTGAAGATGGAGGAGGTAGAAAAAATCCTATATGGAATAATGCTAATATCTGAAAACAGGCTGAGAGCCTGAATGGACAAGCCCAGACCAAAGGATAGGAAGGGATGAGTCAGTTTATAGTGTCACCAGCTGCCTTTCCAGATTTTATATTTTCTTACCAGTATCTAGGAAGCCCTTCAAATTATTGACTTGCAGTAATGCAACAAGACATGACTCTGAAAGAGTAAAAAATCTCATTTTAGAGTCCTCACCTGTATCCACCCTCCTTCCTACACTATTAACCCTTCTAGCTACAGGTTTTCTGATGATTTCTCAGTATAGAAGAGATAATTGTGTATTGATCCTTCTTCTGCTGAATTCTCCAACTACATGATTTTTTCCTGTAACCCATATATATGTAATACCCTGTTCTAGTTTTCTCTCCCTTCCATCCTGTTGAAGTGACAATGCTATTTTAATGCACTTATATCTCACTTGTAAGTAACCAGCATTATTTTCATGGGCTGAGCTATTGCTTTTAGCATTCTTACCATTTACTTGAAAAAAATTATTATTTTTAGCTTATTTATGGAATGTAAATTGCCTGATCTAGTTGATGTCTTCCCCTAGTGATATGCACTCCCTGGAAAGCCAAACTATTTTTTTCAAATATTTCAACAATCTTTGATATTCCTACCTGGGATTTGGGTAATACTCTGATGGATTCTAGCAAAAATGGGCAAGATTGCATTGGACTGGTTGTAGCTCTACTTTTTGAGGTACAGGCTGGGAATTGGAGAAAATGATAAAGAAATATTTGCTGTACTATTTTGGCTTCACAGCAATAACCTTCCCTTTGAGCTGTACAGAGCATTATACTTGAGAAGTTACTTGAAAGTTAATTATTACAAGTCCCATGTAGAGAGCTCTGCAGTCAAACAGCCAAAGATTATTTGATTTTTAAAAATGGAATTTCTTGTTTGTTTTCTTTGACATCATCAGAGTTATGATTCTTTTTTCTTCCCCCCCTTCTGGCTTTTCCTAAAGCCATAGGGATTATAGATTTGATATCATTAAATTCTGAGATTATATAGTGCTGGAGGAGCATTTGAACCTTCAAAAAGTCTTATCAGCCATCACGTAGCAGGCATAAAATGAGAGAAAAGACCATTTTGCCCTCAGAAAATTACTCATAAAAAGCAGATCTGTATTAATTCCATAGTACTGATTTTTGTGAGTGTGCAAATGCAATTTTCTGCAATAGTTTAGACACGTTGGTCAAGCCAATGTTTGATGTATGGTGCTGCTGTTATACTGAATTTTTAGATATTCTTGGTCCTGACTTGTGGATGCACAACTCACTCGATATGTTAATAGCTCAGGTCAGCTCAGATGCTGAGAATATTACTCTTGAAGCTGGTGAGTAGATATTTCTGTAGAGCAGAGCTTGCTTTCTGCTCTGCCAGATACAAAGTTTTGGCCGCCTGGGCTGTACACAAAGATCTTCTACCTTCACAGGAGAACTGAGGAGACAGGAGAGGATTGTTTGTGTTTTGAATGGCCTCTATTCACTCTGAAAAAAGGCAACTCTTGCAGGTTTTTTTGTACAGAACATATATTTAGGGGCATGGTTTAGAAACAGACTTGGTAGAGTAGGGTTGTGGTTGGACTCGATCTTAAAGCTTTTTTCCAACCTAAATGATTCTATGATGTGCTCTGAGACCGTGCAATTCTGGTGGTAAATATGAAACATACATCACATGAATTAAGGTAAGGAGAATATTTGGTTGTTGAGGTAAATTTAGTATTTAGAAGGGGGCAAATTGTTGCACCTGACAGTGAAGTCTATTTGCTGCAGAGAAGCGGTGGGTGGAAAGTTCTACCTCCTTTGCAGCCCTGCTTGTGTTTCACCTTTGACCTGCCAGAATCAAGGCTAGTAGCTACTGCCTATTTCTTATTTATGTGCTAATCATTCTTTTATTTCTCTGCCGAGGTTGGAAAAAGGTGTTGTAATTGTTCTTTGTGGTGTGGAGGTTTATCTCTGCACATGTAGGTTGGGTGCGAGTTGCAGCAGGTTCTGGAATCGGGAGATGAAAGCTTCTAAATCATATTAATCACTAAAATTTTGGAGATGCATCCTAGCAAACATGCAGCAAACATTCCAGAATAACTTGGCTGCACCTTTATGCTGAGACAACAGTTTGGATGTACAAAAAAAAAAGAACTTTCCAGATGAGAATGTCAGTGTCTAATCAGGAGAAACATATTCAGGTCAAGTGCCAGATACAGTTACGCAGAATAACAACGTTGGTCTGTGCAGCCTTTCAGCAAAATATGCCGAAAAATAATCCCAAACTCAGTGTACAGCTCTGAAGGAAGCCATTGGAAGGTATTTTTCTGTCTTGCAGACCATGATTCTTGATTACTCAGGTCTGTGGTTCTCAGGCACGAGTTCTCCGCTGCCTGGGATGAAATTTATGATGGCAGTTGCTTTCTCTGCAGCAATAGCCCTGCTCTGTTTATCACAGATGCCTGGCTAAGGGAGAGCACCTGCTATTAAATGCATGATGCTGGAGACAACAGGGTGAATAAACAGACCATGAAAATTGCATTGGATCAGTCCTGTGCTGCCAATCCCCAACACTCTGTTTTAAAAAATGTTTTTAAAATTATATGTATTTTTTTTAACAATGAGTTCCTTTTCTTCCTTTTATTCGCATTAGCAGGGAACAGTAATTTTCTTTTTCCCCTCTGAAACCTGAAATTCTCACAAAATCATAAAATTACTGATACTTAAGTGACAAATATTCTGAGGTTTGGCAGGATAAGTGGGCAAAACATGATCCTACAAAGCAAAGGCTGGAGACACAAGAATCCCACGTGGGTAGAAAAAGCTACATCAGAAAATCCAGGCTGCATTTTATGCTCCTTCATTATTTAATTGTGATTAAAATACAACAGCCACGAGGGAAGCAGCTTGGTTCTGTTCTGTGTCAGCACTAGACTATGGCAGTGCTACCTGCTCAGCATTTTTTCTTTCTTAATGCAGATTTTTTCACTCATCCCAAAGCAGAATTACCTGAAGGAGCAGCAGAAAATTTGATGAGCTTTGTGGCAGTTGAGGGTTAGGATATAGGAAATGGGTGATTCTCTTTGGCACTAAAGCTGGGAAGAATATTTGGGAGGAGTATGAATTTATTCCTAAGTTATTTATAGAGGGGAGGGAAATAGTGGGATTTGCCTTAAAGCTCTGCTGGTTTGAGTGCAGTTGCAAATGTAGTTGTCCAAACAGGTGACTTTGAATCCTGGTCTGGCCTTGAATCAACGAGTTTATCTTCAGTGAGGGGAAAATCATCCCACCTAGCACCGTTTGGCATATTTTGGTGAATGGCTGATGCCCTGAAGAGAGCAATTTAGAGATTATTTGCAGTATTTACAAGCAGTTGGCATATTGTTGGTTTACCCTCTCACCTTGTATTTTTTTACATTCTGCCTGTACCTCTAAAAATATTGATGTGCCGAAGGGACCTGCAGAAAATGAGTGAAGCCATCATGATAATTCATTTCTGACTTTACAGGAAGAGTTATTCAACATTAGTGCTAATTGCCATAAATAGGCACATATTTTGGAGTATAAAACTCAGGCTTGTGTGCCTCTTTGAGTAGGATGAAGCAGATCAAGCACAGCTTTTTTAAGCATCCTTTTGCTGTTGTTTCTTCTCATGATCTATGTGCTTTGACTGCTTTTCCTCCAGTCTTTAAGCCACTGCAGAAATTCCAGATGCTGAGCAGCTGCTTGAGTGAAGTGTGTGCTATTCCATGTGTCAGCAGGAAGAGATAAAAATAGAGCTTTTTTCTCCTTGTTGTCACAAACTATGTATCTGCTGGGGGCCCCGAGCTATTTCTTCTGCAAGTCTGGTGTAGAGGGAATACATTTCAAACAGGTTTAGTGCTGCAGTCATGGGTCATCAAGAGAGGGTGAAGCAATTTAAGGGTTGCATCCATTTACACCTAATCCTTAGTGGGACAAGGCATATTGAGATTAGTCATAGAATGGTTTGGGTTGGAAGCGACCTCAAAGATCATCTAGTTCCAACCCCCCCTGCCATGGCAGGGACACCTCCCACTAGACTAGATATGGTCCAGTGTGCTAGTGAATGGCTGCTCTTGCTGCTGTCCAGGCAACTGGAGTTGTGCTGCAGAAGTTGCCTTTTTCTCCCCTCTTTCCAGGGAGGGAAGATACTGAAATAGCTGTCAAAAATCCCCCTTCCTGGAGCTGTCAGGTTTCACAGATGGAGGATGAAGCTGCTTTGGCTTGGTGACACGTGCTGGTCTCCCACCTTTGCAAGGAAGAATTGCTGCTCTTGCCAACCAAATGCAGGCAGCTACAAGATCTGAGAGCTGGTGGGTGAGCTGGTTTGCCTGGCACTGGAGATCCCCGAGCGGGAGAACTATCTAGAGCAGGAATATGCATTTTTCACCATGGGATCTATCATATGAGAGCTGCACCACACACCAGGACTCTGTGACCTAGAGTGGTCTGCGTGGATTAGAACGGACCAGGACGTGATACCCTTTAAGATATTCCAGATACAGAGTGAATAATGTAACAAGCTCTTTCCTCTATGACCTGACCTGGTAGTGGTGTGATTGAGGGTAGATGCTGGGAAAGTAGAATCTGAAATGGAATGTTCTTTGGCCCACCCTGGGAAGCACAAAGTCTGGTTCAGGAGGGTCTGGTTGCATATGGCTTCAATGGGATTGCAAATCATGTGGTCTCACCTAGATTATTCAACTCCAATCGATCTTTAAAGCGTTCTGGAGGTGTAAGCATCTGATTTGGGCTGCAGTTCCTGAGAGAAGCATGGTCTTTGCATTATGGCATACCCGAGGCTGACACTTCACAGTGGTCCCTGCCACTGTCAGGAGTTGTTCTCTGCACAGTTACATGTAGAGTGTAACTGTAATAATTAAGAAGCCAGGCACCTCCTCAACAATCCCAGAAATTCAAGCCAAATGAGCCGCTTGTATATTATGTGTGTATATACCCAAAGTTTCAATGGGAACACAAAAGTTTAAAGTTTTATTTAGTGTTAAAATATTTTTTATATATATACAGTGCCCTGGACTGGGCACCTTGAATCGTGGGGTCAGTTTTGGGCCCCTCATTCCAAGAAGGACCTTGAGGGGCTGGAGCGTGGCCAGAGAAGGGCAACAAAGCTGGGGATGGGTCTAGAGCACAAGTGTTGTGAGGAGCAGCTGAGAGACCTGCGGGTGTTGAGTCTGGATAAAAGGAGGCTCAGGGGAGACCTTCTGGCTCTCCACAAGGACCTGAAAGGAGGTTGGAGCCAGGTGGGGTCGGGCTCTTCTCCCAAGGAACAAGTGATAGGACAAGAGGAAACAGCCTCAAGTTGTGGCAGGGGAGTTTTAGGTTGGATATTAAGAAAAATTTCTTCACTGAAAGGGTTGTCAAGCCCTGGAACAGGCTGTCCAGGGCAGTGGTGGAGTCCCCATCCCTGGACATACTTAAAAGTCATTTAGGTGTGGTGCTGAGGGACATGGTTTAGCAGTGGACTTAGTAGAGCTGGGTTAATGGCTGAACACGGTGATCTTGAAGGTCTTTTCCAACTTAAACAATTGTATAGCTTTTAAAATATTCTATGTGTAGATCCCACCAGATGGTAATTTAAAATTCCTTTTTGAAGTGAAGCATTCAAGAAGCAATAACATCCCCTTTTAGCCTTTATAACCACTAAGATTTTGTAAATGTCTCTATTCTTTGACAGCTTGTCCTAGTTACCTGGGCGTATGACATTTACTGGAAGGGAAATAACTATCCTATCAATCCAGATACAGCCTGTCCTTGATTTTCTCCCTGCCTTCTCATTTAAAGGAATCACAGCTATAAGAAATGTGAATTTTCTGAAATTTAATCAGGATTTTTTTTTTTCCCTGTCAGCCTCCATTAAGCAGTAAAGCCTAAACAAAGTGGATTTTCTTTGCTTTGCTCTCAGACATCCATTTTACATCCATTACACTTTGTGTGTAATAATTCATGTCCCAGATCTGATCTTCCTGTTCATTGCAAGCCAGATCTTCTATTTTTAATATTTCCTTCGGAGAAGTGAAATGGCAGGCATGTTATATAAGTAACTTTCTGATCCTTTACTACAACTGTTGGAGCAGTGCCTTTCTTGAAAGAGGATTCATTAGCAAATAAGTGATTCTTGAGTGTAATACAAAGCATAATTTCATGTGGAAGCCATTTCTCCAATTGTTCCATTGAGGGAACAATTCTTGGCTTAAAGCATGACTGGGGTTATAAAATCAAAATCAAAATAATTTAAATATAAAGTAGGTCATTTACTAAATCCTAAACTGGGATTATGAGGGCTCTGTTCTGAAAAGGTTACAGGGATCAAAAATTAACAGAGATGGCTCTGCCCACTTTTTGTATGTGTTAAGCCTCCAAGACTTCACGCTTATCATGTGATGGAAATTTTAAAAAGTGTAGTCCTAGAGACAAGGCACAAAAGGCATCTGCAACTTTATTGGTGGTGCTGGAACTGCCAACTTTGATCTCATCTTTACCTAGATAACCATACCTTAACATTCCATAATTGTCTGTTATGCCCCCTCCAACATTCTATGGCCTTTAGAGCACATCACCTGGTAGTTTGTGATCTCACTTTATGAACAGATAACAACTTCTGTTGAAAACTTAATGCAGACTTTTCATCATGTGGTTCAAGTAGGTCTTGTCCTCCATTAAGGGAGGACACCTTCAACTGCAGCGAAGAACTTGAAGCCATGATATAGTAGGTTCAAACTTCCAGGGAAGCCAATCTGGTTCATCTCTTCGATATCAAAATAATCTACTTAAAAGGGTTAAAGACTCAGATGACTCTGAATCTGGATTTACCTACAACCTAAGAAGTCCTCCAAGTATGGACCTCACAACCACTTCATGAGCAAAGCTATTTCTGCAGTAGCAGAGTGGATGTGGGGGGTCTTCACAAGGTCACCTCCATTCTCTCCTCAGAGAATATTTAAAGAATTCAAAAAAATAGAGAAATTCTGTGGCGTGCTTATCCAGGGAGCTCATCATATTGTATTAGCAGTTACTCATCACGTTTAATTAAGATTCCTTTTTAGCTGATGTGAAATATTATTAGCTCCATTCATCCCATGTCTGTAAAAAAGAATAATGGGATGTGATCTGAACAGGAGATGATAGGAATGTGACATATCTATTGTGGAAGGGAGAAGGGGCTGTGGCTGTTTGGGCTGCTGGGGTGGGAGCCACACACAAGGGAAATGGTCGAAGCCTTTAAACTAAACACACATGATGAAGAAAGGGGAAAAAAAGTTGTCTTTTAAGACCATGAGCCATTGCTGTGCTATCCTTTCCAAGTGGTGAAGCTCACACATTCATTCATGTTTAAAATAGATGCCTCTAAAAGCACTGAAATAAATGTGCCCCTTTTCTCTTCTACTTCAAGCATTCAATTAGTTGGTTAAAAATAGGCTCTGCTTCCCAAGACTAAAATTGATGCTTCAAGTTGCCATAGTTACTGTCTTTCTATTAATGTAGGGATTCTCTTTTGCCTGTCGGTGCTGGGTGTTGGCAGCTACATTGGGCTCTTTCCTCTTTATGCTTCAGTAGTAACATGGGCTGGGCTAAAGTAAGTTGACCTAAAGAAGGATTTCATGGCTGTAGAGACTGGGACTTGGTAAACACCTTCATTGAGGGTAAGGAGAAGGGATTGAGAGGGTATCTTACCCATGTTTATCAGTAGCTAAAGGGCAGGGTCAAGAGGATGGGACCAGACTCTTGTCTATGGTGTCCAGGGGGCAATGAGCACAAACTGGAACCCAGGAGGTTCCATCTGAGCAGAAAGAGAAAATTCTTTGGTGTGAGGGTGTCTGAGCCTGGCCCAGGCTGCCCAGAGAGGTTGTGGAGTCTCCTTCTCTGGAGAGATTCCAAACCCACCTGGATGTGATCCTGGGCCCCCTGCTCTGGGTGAGCTGCTGGAGCAGGGGTGTTGGACCAGGTGATCTCCAGAGGTCCCTTCCAACTCCTACCAAGCTGTTGATTCTGTGAATTCAGCTGTGTTCTCTTAGGAGTGTTCACTGTCTGAGGTGGACACAAAACCAAGCTCATCCTGTCCTGGAGATCCAATGCTAGGAGAACATCTAATCCTGCCTTGTGTCTTCCCTTAAGGTAACCTGAAATTTTCCTTTTTTGGGGAATCAACCACACCCAGCCACCCAGACAGGGGCTGAGGCAGAAGGTGGCTGTAGACAGGTGTCCAAGCTGCTGATCTTGTGCCCATGGAAGCAGAGTGGCCTCCAGTGGCAGGAACCGACCAGATCGAGAGTGTGGCTGTGCTCTTGGCCTCAATTCAATAGCTCAGAGAGCAAGGGGAGGGGGTGGGTTGGCTGCCTGCAGAACACTCTCCCAGCCTGCGGCAGCTGCCAGGAAATGCTTCCTCCTTTTCACCTTCACAGCAGGATTTATGCTGGGCTGCGAGCCTGTTGTCTTTCACAGAAAACTGCTCATACATGAGAATTAAATTATTTTTATTTAAATTTGACAGAGGACAGTAACCAGAATTGCCTTTCCACTGTGGCTAAGCAGCTCACAGATCCATTCCTGGCCTCCTGATGTTCAGAGCTTTGTCTTTTGCAATGAATTTTGCTCTCTCTGCAATATTTCATGTCTTTGTCTAACGTTGGAAGCACCAGCCAGCTTGAAAGCAGTCAGAATGTCACCTCCCTCCTGGCCACATCCAGAGGGAGATGTGAGCCAGGAAGCAGACATCCCAATTGCCTCAAAGTCCCCATTTTGGGGATGTGCCCCTAGCAAGGCTGAAATCAGTGCTCAGGTAAGTTTGTCACTCCAGTTGGTTTAGGTTCATAGAATCATTTAGATTGGAAAAGACCTCCCAACATTTGTCCAACATCTCCCTGATCTCTGGGCCGTGTCTTGAAGCACCACATCTACTTGTTTTTTGACCCCCTCCAGGGATGGGGACTCCACCACCTCCCTGGGCAGCCTGTTCCAGGGCATTTAAGGTGGTGCCATAGCTCCTGGTTTGTCATGATGGCAAAGAAAAGCCTTTTTTTCGATGGAGGTGGGTGCAGGTCCTCAAGGGAACATTGTCCCCAGCTGCTGCCACTCCCAGGAGACGCCCAACACCAAGTCCACTTTTGGGGCACTCACTATCCACTGCCCTTTGCTTTACTGTTTGCTTTAAAAAAAGGGCAGAATGCTCGTGCTCCAGCTGCCCACACTGTGTTTATAATGCATTTATAAGATGAAAATCATCTGAGGGGTTTTTTTATTGGCTGTTTTCAATGATGACCTCTTAAAAATGATCCCTGTGGACCTGCAGATGTGGTGAAGTGCCCAAATAAAACTTCATCTACTTTATATTACAGGAATAGTCTCTCCCTAACAACCTCTGCTTGTGACACAAGCATTGAGATACTGCAACCTCCATATCCCAGCATCTGATTAGAGTTGGGAAGACAATAAGGAGCATCCTGAATGTGGTAGGAAGCAAATCAATTTTTGCTGTCACATCCCTCAGAATATGCTGGTAGTAGCTTGAGACAATTGCTTTAATACACAGCCATGCAAGATTGTTTCCTTATAATGAGATCATCTCTATTTAAATTCAATTTCCACGTCAGCATGGATGGTAACCTGAGGCTGAGCTGGAGATGACCTCTGTGCCCACCCCCTGCTTTGTATCTGGGTGGTGGAGCAGTTGGGGGGGGGGGATAGGGATCTCCCACAACATATGTTCTGTAATTACCCTGTTTAATGTTACTGGCTTTAAATCCAAGGAGTGGATTAAAGCTACAGGCTCCTTGGTGGGGAGAAATCTTCATTTTATTCACTCCTCCTGCCTCCAAATCGTTAGGGCAGAACACACCAGATGGAAGGACAGAGAGTAAAAATATTTATTTAGTTT
Organism: Brachypteracias leptosomus; assembly: GCA_013401335.1. Classification (NCBI taxonomy): domain Eukaryota; kingdom Metazoa; phylum Chordata; class Aves; order Coraciiformes; family Brachypteraciidae; genus Brachypteracias; species Brachypteracias leptosomus. The sequence continues at coordinate 73,260 of VYZX01000066.1, forward strand.
TCAAGACTCCAGATTGGCATAGTCCTTAGAAAGGGGTGGGATTGTTTGGCACATTTAATAGTTAAAATGGTTCATATTTGTTCAGTATCTGCCATTTGATCACAGTGATTTTTATTTCCTGTCCTTGTGGTGGTGGTTGTGATTTAGGGATTGGTTTTTTTTAAAAAAAACACCACTTTTTTTTTTTTAAATAAAAGATTAAATGGGAATTTTAATCCCCAGAAGGCTTAAGGATGATCAGCGAAGCCCAAATGTCTGCAGAGATCCTCCAAATGACACAGAGAGGGTTTTTCAGTGCTCGCTGGGCTGCTTTGGAATCAGTGCAGAATGTCAGGCTCTTCCAAGCAGCGAATATTCATTAAGCCTGCCAGAGGCAGAAGCTGCAGTCAGAGGAGGCAGGGAAGAGAGAAATCAGGTTAATGACTGGCTTTCTCTGCCATTTGCTTCCTGCTTATTGCCCGAACTCTGTTTTCAGTAAATTCATTTAATTAATGTGTTTTGCCGCCCTGATCTGCAGCCAGAAGGGTCTGTGATTAGTGAGGGGGTATTCCTAGTCTCTTTAATCAGAATATTCTGGTGGATAGGAAAAAACAGCATTGAAAAATATTTCCTCTAAACTTAATAGATAGTTTGATTGGGAGCTTTTCTCTAAATGATCTCCTGAGTCCACGAGCCACCAAATTTTGAAGCCAGGGACAAAGTGAGTGGGTGAGGGGTGGAAAGCAGAGTGAGACCAAGCTCCTGTCTCGGCCGAGCATGTCACACAGGCAAGATGTCTCTGCAGGGAGATAGAGCTGCAGAGAAATGCTTTTCTCTTCCCCCCCTTGAGCAGGGGCACATCTGTTTGAACACGAGCGAGCCTTCTTCTGACAAAGGTTCTGGAAGGAAGCAGCGGAGACAGAGGGGGGAGAGACGATGTACATGACACTCAGTCTATGGGCAGCTCACATTATGGGAAGTGAGCACCACCTGTTCCCAGCAAACACCAGATTGGAGCTGTGGGGCTGCCCAGGGATGGGAAAAACCCACGTGGCTTCCCAAAAAGAGAGGAAAATGTCAGCGAGATAGAAGCACCAGACCTGAGGGGATATCACTTTATGGGCTGGGTGATGACATGTTCATTTTGCCCCAAATTTAGAAGGCATCTCCATTTCAGGTTGTTTGTACCCATCACTCAGCATTTCAACTTTGTTCCCCTTACATATCAGCTCAGATGGTTTTACAAGCTGATGAAAGCCAAGCCTTCAACTGAGTGAATTCACAAAAGCTGCATCTTAAAAGACAGCACCATAAATCTCAGTGACAGACCTTTACTTTAGATTTCTGCAGCAGAGTATCACTCAAGACCTAAACTGTACTGGTGGTACTGGTATCATAAATAAAATGTGGCCTTTTAAGGAGTGGAAAAAGTGCAACCTTATAATATGACTGAGTTTCCTCAGGTATTTCTGAACAGAAGATGCCATTACCTGCCTAAATAAAAATCCCATGAAGGCATTAGGGAAAGTGGCCTCATCTTGCAAACAGCTGCCCAGGATTTTTGTCACTGCTACCGTTAAAGAGATTAGTTTCAAACTTCTGGGGTTTTTTTAGATACTCTGGCATGGTTATTAGTAACATCCCCCAAGCCATTGGTGCTGCTTAGCTTGTGCCTGAGGGTGGAATTCAGTCCCTTTTGTGCTAGCCACCCCAAAATGAGCTGTCTAGTTTAAATTGGCTGTCTGGACTTTATAGTTAAAGAAGCGAAGGTAATAGAGACAGCAAGAGGAATAAAGAAAATTCAGTGCATTTAAAAGCAGGTGTTTAAGTTGGGTTGGTTCATCTGCCTTGTGAGGATGCCTATGTCTCTTTATATGTAGCAAGAACTAAATTAGACAGTTTAGATTGGATGCCTACGTTTTTTGATGGCTGAATTTAGAAAATAGATACCTTACTCTGTGGATGACATCTAAGAAAAAAAAAATAGGGATCTTGGAGCCTATGAGGTCCACGTGACACTTTCTATCTGACAACGTGTAGGAAATCAGGTGCTTCCTGAGCAGTTAGAAGGTGTTGGACTAGTGCCTGTTGAGTGAGATTTGTATGGTTTTCAAGTCCTCGGAGAGGTAGAGGGCTCAGCATACAATCTGTAGATGCTTTTGGAAGAGAAAAAAGTAGCTTTGTACCCTAAGCACCAGCTTTCAGGTAGGTGATTTTTAGGATATGGAGGGGTTTTTGTATTTATTATTATGTTTCAGACAACAGTCACTGGATAGAAAAAGACGTATTTTGAAGACTAGAAGTCTTCAAAGTCCTAGAGGTCCTCTCCTCCCAACTAAACACATGATTTAGTTGACAGCAGAGTCTGTTCCTTTAGATTCCATTTAAAGTCTACTGAGACACTTGTATTTTGGTGGCAGTACAAGAAAATGGAAGGGGTGAAAAGTTCATCTCCCATTTTAGAATGCAAAAATACAGGCAAAGAAGCATCAGGAGCTGCAGGTGCAGCCTAGATTTTGGGTTCTGCTTCAAAACTAAATCATTTGGTCATTGAACAGGAAGGCTGTCACATTCCTTGAGAATAAACAGAAAGAGTAGTCTCCAAAGTAATCATTTGAGTTACACCATGAAATAGCCAGATTCTACTTTTATGTAGGAACTCTGGCAAAAAAAAAAAATCCCCTCTGTAGCTGTAGGAAGAAAAGTGTAATGTTTTAACTGAAATGTTATAAATAGAGCTGGCAGATTTGCTTTATTTAGATTTTCCTCTGAGTTTGTTAAATGACTTTAAAGCATTCAGTAAGACCCAGAAAACACACAAAAGAAGTACAACTAATCCTGTTAAATGTAAAATAGCATCAAAGTGGAAAGTTTTTGTTGTAGTCCTGCTGATAAACAGCAGAGATGTTTAAGGAAGGCTTGGAAACTAGGGGATAAATGACATTTATCCTTGATCTGAAATGCCTAAACATTAGTACAGCTGAACTGTGACCTTCCAGGCTGCCAATACAGATAAACACACATTTTATCAGGTAAATCATGCAGAAGGGAGATTTCCTGAGGAGCCTGCTGAAGCCCCACATATAGGAAATTATGACTATTAACTCATTAAGTCCATCTCCGCCTTTTTGTGAGCTCTCCACACAATAAGGATAATTAGTTTCCTTTGGCTTAGTGAGTATTAAAACACTTAGTTTGCATGGATAATATATTCAGGGCCTGGGAGAAAAACCTATAGAAATGCAAGGAAGTATTTAAGTTGGCAGAATCCTGGTTCCAGGGTGGATGTAATGACTTTGTTGTGTTTGGATATATACATCTCAGATGGCTTTGTGATAAATACTGCTGATTTCCTCTGGGGAGTGGGTTTGTCTGGGCAGAACCAGATTAAAGGCTCCCGTTCTGAATTAGATCTCAATAATGTAGGTGTGTATGTGAACACACACGAGTTTTCACACCAGAGCTGCTGTACCTTAAGGATACCCTCTATTCTGGCACATTGCTGTATTTGTGGGGTAAAATAGATAATAAAAAGTCACTTTCATTGTCTCCTGACCTGTCTACGGCCTAGTATGCTCATGTCAAGATGGCACGACCACAGATCATGTTTTTTCAGGTGTGCAGTGGTGGCATTGTGAGGTCCATGGAGTGTTGTAACCATGTAGACTTTGAAGCAGTTTACATAGAATTATAGAATGCTTTGAGTTGGAAGAGACCTTTAAAGGTCACCTAGTCCAACCTCCTGCAGGGAGCAGGGATGGCTCAGAGCCCTGTCCAACCTGACCTTGAGTGTTACCAGAAATAGGGCTTCTACCTCTCTGGCCATCCTGGGCCAGTGTTTCACCACCCCCAGTGTAAAAAAAATTATTCCTTCTATCTAGTCTAAATCTTCCTTCTTTTAGACTAAAACCAGCATCCCTTGTGCTGTCCCAACAGGCTCTGCTAAAAAGTCTGTCCCCATCTTTCTCAGAGATCCCTTTAAGTCCTGAAAGGCCACCAGGAGGTCTCCCCGGAGCCTTCTCTTCTCCAGGCTGAACAAGCCCAACTCTCCCAGCCTGGCCTCCCGGCAGAGGGGTTCCAGCCCTCCCAGCATTGCTGGGGCCTCCTCAGGTCCATGTCTCTGCTGTGCTGAGGACTCCAGAGCTGGCCCCAGCACTGCAGGGGGGTTTCCCCAGAGGGGAGCAGAGGGGCAGGATCCCCTCCCTGCCCTGCTGCCCACACTGCTGGGGATCAGCCCAGGAGGACATTGGCTGCTGGGCGGGCTCGTGTCCAGCTCTTCATCCACAGCTACCCCCAAGTCCTTCTCTGCAGGCTTCTCTCCATTCCTTCATCCCCCACCCTTGAGTCAGAGCTTGCCCTGACCCGGGTGCAGTACCTTGTACTTGGCCTTGTTGAACCTCATGAAGGTTCACATGGATGCACCTCTCAAGCTTTCCAGGTTCATTTTTTGGACTATTCACTGCTCCAGGCCTCTCTCGAACCAGAGCAAGGATGGCTCAAAAATGATTCGAGGTCACCTTCAGCTGTTTTTTTTCCTGCCAGGAACAGGAAAAGAGCATTGGGTCTGGGCCAGTGTTGTTTGGAATGAATGTTGTGGGGAAGGAGAAAGGATTTATATGTCAAGTAGGGCTTAATTTATTAGGTACAATATGAAATCTCCCATTTTTGTATTGCTGGAGAAAGACAATTGATTAATAATTTGGAAGAAGGCCAAGACATGCAACATTCACCTTTGTAATTTGTCATTTCAAAGAAACAAAAGTGATATAAAAGGTACTTGACCAAATTACTTTATTAAGCAGAGATGAAAGCTGGTTCGTATTTAGTGTGAAGGGCTTGGTAGGAACTTGCCAACAAACATGTAAAAAATCTGAAGGTGATAATTAAGACCATAGGAAATGGACAGAAAAGCTCAACTGATAAAATAGAGTTATTAATAATAACTTTTAAAAAAGATAGTTGAGACTAGGGAGGTTAAGGTCACTAAAATAACTTCAGCAGTTCCTGGAAAGAACATAAGCTCAAAGTCAAATCCTCTTCATCATTAAATAGAGTCTAAAGGGAAAAAAGAGTGTGCAGGCTCTTAACTCTTGATTAAACATCCCATTATAAAAGCAGTCACGTCATCTCCTGTACAAGGATTCCATGTGCCAAGCTTATCACACAGATGGTTTCAGAGACAGTTCGGGTGTGTCACGTACACACATTTCTCTGGCTCTAACATGGACATAACTATGGAAAAGTTTAAAAAAGAATCATGTTTTCCAGTGGTGTTTATTTTCCTGCCAGGCAAGAGAGAGATTGTCAAGCTGCAGAATATGTTCCTTAGCTTTTGAACCTGGAGAGCCTGATGTCTGCACACATGACGTACATTTTATTTCATGAAATAAATAGAAAATTGTATGAACAACATTACAGAAGAGGAAGGGCCATGAGCAGCGTCTCCTGTACTTCTTATTCTTTCATTTCTTGAAATAGCTGCTAAAGTAAATGTCGTTATTCTTCATGACTACTAGCAGAGCAGTCAGTACCTGAGGTTTACTGAATAGCATCCTCTGGTCTGGCAAAAGGTTGGAGATCTCCCTCTAGATTGTCTCTTTTGTTTTCTCTCCCTGCCCTCTTTCACCTCCAGGACTTCTCTGTTTCTTCTCCTCCTTTCTGCGCCCTTGCCTCATCTTCCAAGGGCTGTGGAGTCCCTCTCAGCTGGTTTTGCAGTCCTTCCCTGTAGCAGATCCCACCTCCTTCTTTACCCCAGCTATCTTTACCTATTCAACTGGGCAGCTCTGATGCAGAATACACAATGCTGAGATGTAACCAGATCAGTGGTATTTTTTGTGTGGAATTGCAAGAATTTGTGTGTGGCTAAGATTGTTACTAGCCTGACAGGTCCTGTGCTTGTGGTACTGTGCTTCTAGAGTGTAGATGAGAATGTTTTCTTTGGATTTGAAGGCTTGAGCATCAATGTATAAGCATTGAGCTTTCACCTGATCACAGTCCTTTGAGCATTTAAAATTATATAGTAAAAGGGCTGGAGCACCTCTCCAATGAGGTTGTTCAACCTGGAGAAGAGAAGGCTCAAGGGACACCTTCTTGTGGCCTTTCAGTATCTGAAGGGGGCCTACAAGAAAGCTGAGGAGGGACTTTTTACAAGGGGTTGTAAAGGATGAGGGGTAGTGGCTTCAAACTGGAAGAGAGGAGGTTTAGATTAGGAAGAAGTTCATCTCTATGAGGGTTCTGAGACATTGGCACGGGTTGCCCAGGGAAGTTGTGGATGCTTCATCCCTGGAGGTGTTCAAGGCCAGATTGGACAGAGCTTTGAGCAACCTGGTCTAGTGGGAGGTGTCCCTGCCATGGCAGGGGGGTTGGAACTAGATGACCTTTAAGGTCCCTTCCACCCCAAACCATTCTATGAAACCATATGAAATATTGTGATCTACCATCCTACCATTTCAATTCAAAGAACTAAGAGTTAGGCACTGTTCTGGTGTTTTTCATTGAGTTGTGATAAGAAAAAAGGAACATAACAGTGAGGACTTTCCTAGTTTGAGAACTCGCTGCAGTATTTTTTACTTCTGAACTATCTTCACAGCTCACCACAAATTTGGCACCAGCCCTTTCTGATATCCTATTTTTCTTTTAAGTTCCTAGTTTAGAAAAACTTCAGAACTCTCTTACAAGAGTCACCAAACTTCCTGACAAAAGTGACCTGGCCTTGAAGAAAACTATGAATATTTCTGAGACCAGATTCTGCACCCTGATTTAGTTCACTCCTGATTTTGCTCCAGGGTCGTGTCTGCTGATCAGTCACATTCATTCCCTCCCTCCCTCCGTGCTAGTTGTTCTCAGGTACCTCTCTGGGATGCACCAACTCATGCCGTCTGTGAGGAATCGTGGACACAGCTGACAGGATGGTTTGCTAAGATATCCATCATGGATGTCTGTACTACCAGGGTTGACTTCTCCTGCCCAAGGCATTTCTCTAACCCTCTCCCAAAAGAGGACTTGGCCCCCTCAACTATAGCCTTGTGCCATGCAACGCTTGTATTTCATGCTGTGAAACACTACAGTGGGCTGCATCACAGTGATCTCTTATTCCATGCACTTGAAATTCAAATGAAAAATAGAGAACAACTCTTTCTCAAGGCACAACATGGGATCTAGAGCATGTTGGACTCAGCAATGTGTGGAGTGAGTCAGCACTTAACAGCATTGGACAGGAACCAGTTGATAACACCCAGACGAGCAACCAGGCAACCAAGAGTCAATGTAGAGCCAGGTTAAGGCCAGAGCTTTCAAGTAGAAAGCTAATACTCATTGAGTGCTTGTATTTAATAATGCTTTATGCTTTTCTTGCTGTTTTGGCTTTTTCAGAACCTGAGGCAGGAGAGGTGTCCCCCCCAGTGGGAGCTGGTGTCAACAGCAACAGCTGGACCTTTAAATTTGGACCGGGCAATCCCAAACAAGGTGGTCCTGGTGAGTTGCCAGACAAATTCATTATCCCAGGATCTCCTGCAATCATCTCCATCCGGCAGGAGCCACCAAACAGCCAAATTGACAAAAGTGACTTCATAACCTTTGGCAAGAAGGAAGAGACCAAGAAAAAGAAGAAAAAGAAGAAGGGAAACAAGACTCAGGAGAAAAAAGAGAAGGGCAACAGCACCACTGAGAACAGTGACCAGTGAGGGGTTTATACTGAGACAACCCACTTAGCCAGTTTTTTTTGTAATAATGGCAGATTTCTCCTATGTAGCAACTCCCAACTTCTTCCTCCTGTTTAACAAATTTCCTGTATGTACAGACTTGAGAAAATCAGCAGGAAATTCCCAGTGTCTGTCTAACTTGCTTAACAGGTTTTGTCTTAAAAGCTTTATTAAGTCTGGTGTTAACTCTTTTTCTCCACTCTGGCTTGTTTTCAGAATCTAAAAAGCAGACACAAGTTTCCTTTCTCCTACGGCGAAAAGGGGAATCTTCCCAATACAGCCAGTGAGAGGTTGGACTCTGCACTGTGGTTCCTGTGCTCCTGTCTTGATGACACTTACAGGACAGGTTTAAGAGTTTTAATGTTGTGCACCCTCTATCCGATTGGAAAATATTTGTGTGCAGATATCAGCTAGGTGAGACAAGATCAGATTAGAAAATGCAAGAAGAGCTGGTAAATATGCAACAAACCTCATGAACACAAACGTTCAGAGATGTTCAGGCTGGGGAGGAAATGTCTGGGAAGGAGATAACCAGACTTTTCAAGTCTTGAGAAGTCACCGTGTGGAAATACTGAGTCCTATACATGACGTATGGTACACACTCCTGAAAAAAAACAAACCCCAAACCCCTCACATTTACAGCTCTTTAAGATACCATAAATTTTAACTCTTACCAAGCAAGCCATTGGGAAAAATTATCCCTCAAAGCCCTGCATTAACCTGGCGAGGCCAGCCCTCAAAATATGAGAAGGGCTGGGCTGACATCCCAGGAATGTAACTGACTGTGGTGCTCTGTGTCCCTCTTGCCACTCTTACCATGATTTTGCACATTATGTCTCTGAAAAGGTCAGAGTTTCTCCACGACACTTATGCAAAAGAGAGAAAAGAAGAATCATTAACTATGCTATTGGAGAGATTTATTTATAAAGAAATATAGCTGTAAATGGTAAAGAAATATGATGCCCTTTTAACCCAAACAGAAGTTGATCTAGAGCCATTATAAATTACAATTGCTGCTATTAAAGTGCTTTAGAAAAAAATTGCCTGAACCATCTGTATTATATCGGCCACTTGCCAATAACAGCTTTATTCTGTCGGGTGACTTGAGGGCTGCCTCTTGCATGTATTAATAAATACAAGAATATCTTCTCTTTGGTTTTTTTTTTCTTTGCATTGATCTGCACTTTGAATACACCTTTGCAAACCAACTGTCCTCATGTGAAGAAGCAGAAGCAAACTCCTCACACAAATGGATTTATTAACCTGCTAGCTCTGTGCAGTACCTTGGTGTTACCTCCCACACACCCTTTCTCTGATTTGAGTTTGACTTTTCTAGGAGATGATGAATTTCTGACCCTACTCGCACTCGTTATGTAAACTTCAAGTACTGTATGTATGCTGTATGCTCTTATAAGAATCCTGAAATATTTATTCCGTGCTTGTGTATGTGAATGTCAATGCAACTATTATTAGAGTGGACTTTAAGCTTTACCGTTGAATGTAAATTCATTCTTTCTTTTTTTTTTTTTTTGTACACTCGTGGAAAAGTGGAGTAGTGTTAATTTTTTAAGCCACTGTTGATTATCAGGTTTTTGTGTATGAAACACAAGTAAAATATCTTTCTTAAATCAAGCCATGCATGCATTTGGGGATTTATTGGTGAGAATCTGTGAAGCTAAAGCTCTGTGAATTCCTAAACCTAAAGGTATTGATGGAGTATTAAATGTGGTTGAGGATGTTTCTATGAAGCCAATACATGTATTTTTAAATCGAATATAGCTGGTGAGGGAATTCCAAGGAGTTTTCTACGTTATTGTACATTCACAGAATAAAGCTCAAGTGTCATATTAATTGGAACTGTGTAAGAAACTACATAGCTCTAAAATATCTACCAGGCCCTTTAATCTAGGATCAAAGAGAACCGCTGGATTTCTTGAGCCCTGTCCTGGATGTTTTAAGTTTTCAAAGTGCTGACAGCTCAGAATAGGACAATTTGTTTTGAAGAACCTGCAGCAAATCTTAAAACATCACAGAAGGTAAAGCCCTAATAAAAGAATTTGTGTCTGGAAGTGTGAATCATCAATGGTCTATTTAGAGTTTCCTTTTGCTACCAGTCTTGGCAATGGAAAATATGCTACGTAAGAAAAAATCCTTGATTCAGTCATAAAGGAAGAGGAAAGCCAAGAGAAAAAAGCTTAAGATTTGGGGAGGGAGCTGGTCTTTTATGCAAGTACATTTAGCCTTTTTTTTTTTTGATCACTAATCCAGCAGCTCCCAAAATGCTCATAAACATGAAATGGTAACTCAAACACACAGAAGGATATTGTTGTGGTGTTTGATGGCACTAGAACAGGCATTACACAGACTCACTGTGTCTTCAGAAGGCTGAATCACCAGATTTTTAAATGATTTCTCCATATCTGGACTCACTAGTACAACTGGAATGCTGTCTGAAGTGAAATGTGGTTATTTCAGAACTAATACACAAATTATACCACTGATATCCTTGATTTTGGGTGTCCAGGAGGAGGGTAAACTCTTGGCATGAAGGGTTTTGGGAGGACTGGGTTGGGGGGAAGTGGGGGCAGAATTTTGTACATCTGCTCTTTGAATACCACACAACAATGAGAATTGAGAATCAAAGGGGGACCAAGACCAGCAAGAACCAAGTTTATTTGGTTAACCTCAGCCAATGACATGAGCAAGACAAAATACACCCCAGAATTTGACAAGGAAATTACGACCTGGAGGCTTCTCACCACTTGAACAATTTATTTCTCTCAGAATCCACATATTTTCTGTGAGCATCTTGGCTTTGGAATTTTGGGTTTTAAGCATACAAGATGAGTGGCCAAAACCATTGGGCTTTTATAACCATGGAGCCCAAGTTATGTTGTGTATTAATTACACCCTCTCATTAAAAAGATATCTCATTTTACATTAGGCTTCTAAGACTTACTCTGCAGTTGCTTTCTGCTCAGTATTTGGGTCATTGCACAGCACAGCAGGGGGGTCAAATTAATGTTTTCTAATGATGTTGCGTAAGGAGAAGAAGATAGGATCCAAAATGTGTTTCCTAAATGTGGTTTGACCCCAACCAGCAACTCAGCACCATGTAGCTACTCATTCCTCCCCACTCCATGGGTGGAAAAAAAAGAAGCTACTCATAGGTTGAGACAAGAAAGGTTTAATAACTATTATTATTATAATAATAGCAAATATAAAAATAAGTCATTAAAAGGAATATAACAAATAAAAATAGATACAAATAAAACTCAATAAAAGACAACTGGTGCTCGGTGCAATTGCTCACCTCCCACTGACCCATGCCCCAGCCAGCTCCCCCAGTTTCTATACTGGGTATGATGTTCTATGGTATGGAATATCCCTTTGGCTAGTTCGGATCAGCTGTCCTGGATCAGCTTCTTGTGCTCCTGCTCACTGGCAGAGCACAGAAAATAGGAAAATCCTGAACTTAGGATAATCTCTACTTAGCAACAGCTAAAACATCAGCGTATTATCAGCATTATTCTCACACTAAATCCAAGCCACAGCACTGCACTGGGAGGAAAATTAACTCTATCCCAGCCGAAACCAGGACACCCCAATATGAAAATTCATTATGGAATTAATTGCAGCCAGCTTTAATATCTTTTAGGATCATATTTCACTTCCCCTTTCTCTTCCCTCATTTGATGTGTTTCAAGAACTGCTTCCATCTTTGGAAAAAGCTCTTAATTGACTTTCTCCCCAGGAGAAACATGAGTAGGGCACCTTTAGAGAGCACTGCTTATTATTCTTACAGTGACTACAATTTCTATAGGTTATGTAATTCATGTTGGCTGCTCAAAACCTTGGGCCTGCTCATTCTGGGGCTTAACAAGGTGTAAGACAAGTATTAAGGAAGGAGCTGAGCTGTTATCCTCATTTGACTGCTAAAGAATGAGTAGATTCCTCAGTTTTGTTGTTATTTAGTAGTTTGGAAACTACTGGCTCTTCCTTGACACAGACACCTTTTTAAAGACAGTGCCAGGAGTCCCATGTTGTGTTAAAGCTCCTGGAAATATCACAGAACAGCAGGGTTAGGGGGGACCTCTGGAGTTCAACTGGTCCAACCTCCCTGCTCCAGCAGGTCACCCTGAGCAGAGTGCCCAGGATCACATCTAGGTGGGTTTGGAATCTCTCCAGAGGAGACTCCAGAACTATTCTGGGCAACCTGGGCCAGGCTCCAACACCCTCACACCAAAGAATTTTCTCCTCCTATTAAGATGGAACCTCCTGGGTTCTAGTTTGTGCTCGTTGCCCCTTGTGCTGTCCCTGGGCACCACTGACAAGAGTCTGGCCCCATCCTCTTGCCCCCCACCCTTTAGCTATTGATCAGCATTGATCAGATCCCCTTTCAGGCTTCTCTTCTCCAGCTCAACAGCCCCAGGGCTCTCAGCTTTTCCTGGGCACAGAGATGCTCCAGTCCCCTCTGCTGGCCTCTCTCCAGTAGTTCACTCTCTTGAGCTGGGGAACCTTGGAGAACTGCACACAATACTTCAGAGGTGGTCTCACCAGGACAGAGAAGAGGGAGAGAATGTCCCTGAACCTGTTGTTCAAACTCTTCTTAATGCACCCCAGGAGACCATTGGCCTTCTGGGCCCCAAGGGCCCTCTGCTGGCTCATGGCTAATGTGGTTTCCACCAGGACTTCCAGGTCCTTGTCTGCAGAGCTGCTTTCAGCAGGTCAACCCCTTCCCTTTTCTGGTGCAGGGGGTTATTCTCCACAGGTGCAGGACCCTACACTTGACCTTGTTAAACTTCATTAAGCTCTCCTCCACCCAACTCTCCAGCCTGCCCAGTTCTTGCTGAATGGCAGCAGAGCTCTGGTGCAGAAATATCACTTTGGTCAAAAGTTTGGCAAAGTCCTTTGGTTTCTTCCTTCACGTGTCTCAGAAGGAGAAGTGAATAAACAGCTGAACAATGTTTTGATACCATCACACAGAGTTTAATTTGCTTGAAGAACATTTATGCCTTGGAAGGAATGGGGCAGGCTGAGGACTTCAAGCAGTGCAATAAGAAATTGAGTATATGAAGGGCTTGATATGGTGGCTGGTACATATTAGGACCTGTATGAGCATGCATGATGCTCACATAATTGGACATACCAATCGTGCATAGAAGAGCTGTAATGAAATAAATGCTTTACCACATTTTAATGACCTTGTGCAGCTTAAACCAGCATACTAGAAAATCAATACTGCTAGCATATAAATTAATTTTCCATTAGCTCTTGGTGTGGGGATGCTGCACTCTCTATTCTTCTGAGGTCTTGCTCTTCTCTACAGCCTCCATCCCTGTCCTAGTTTCGTAGGGACAGACTCCTGGGCCAGCCATAGTCTGCAGGTCATTAGTTGTTTGGAGTCAACCAGAGCAGCTGACTTGAGTTGGCTCCAGGTGTTTCCCATCCCATAAACATCATGCTCAGTACAAAGGAGGAAGTTTGCTAGGAGAGGACTTCTCCTTTGGCTCTTCCTGGTGCTGCTCCTCTTCCTTCTCCTGTAGACCACCTTCCTGTTTATGGCGATTGCTGTACCTTTGCTGGGCTAAGTATGACTTTATATAATTTATATTGGTATTGATGTTAATTTTGTTGTTTCTGTTTTCATTTCAACCCAGGGGTCCCCTCTGTTTTTCCCACTCCCCCTTCTCTGCTGGGGAGAGGTCATTGGGAGATGGAGCAACTGTGGTTGATAGAGCAACCCCAGATAGCCCTAAGTCTGTTGTCACTCCCACCACTCAATTCACTTGTGCCTCAACATAATGAGCTCCATTATGGTGAGGGAGGAGTGGGACATGTCATGCAGAGATGACCCTTTTCTATGCAGTCAGGTGAGAAATGTTATCCTACAGGCAAACCATGACAAGAAGGGATACGACTGGGATGTTGGGCACACCTATGGGGCTTTGTGTTAGGTGGGGGCTGAAAGCTTGTGAGACTAATGCACCATTCCAGCAATATCTGAATCTTCTACTGAACGTGAGACCCTGAAGGGCTGTCCTGTAGACTCAGCAGTGGGTGTTGCATCAGTGCTGGGGTGTTACACCTGACTTCAGACTTTAGTGCTGAGCTGGGATAACATTAGAGCTGATCCTGGCAGCCCTGTTCCAGATCCTCCAGTGATATTTTATGAAGGGTTTAAGTGTCTTGGAGCCACTTGAGCAGCACTGAGGAGAATTAGAAAGTCCTTGCCCATTAATTACAGGAATGGTGCCTCACAAGAAGCCTAAGATGTAGTACTTGCTGACACACATTAATTACAGCCACACTAGACTTTTAATCCTGCAAGAGTTTTCCTATTAGAGAAATCCTTCAGCTTTTCTGGGACTCAGATTCCCATCAGTGGGAAAAATGTGTGTGATTCTGGGGGAAGCTAGACTGAAAATAGGTATAGATGTAATCCCATGTCCCAACAAAGCCCCCGGTGTACCACAGCCCTCCTTTAGGAAGACATGAATCACTCCCTACCTTAAAGAACTTCCTTCCATCAGTGTTTAAAGAATCCTACCTGAAGTCTGTCTACATGTTAGATGGTGCTAAGTAGTTATGAATCACAACAATTCTGGATTTAAGGGTTTTTTAGACACCATTGCTCCTAGGCCCACATTACCTACACTGTCAAAGCCATCACTGACTGGTGTCTACCTTCCTCTTCATCCCCACTAGAAAGGGATTATGCAACATTTAGGTACTGGCATCTGAGAAAGTGATCCACAAAGCTCCTGACAGGTGTTTACCCAATAAAAAGGAGCTGCCTAACCCCAAGGGTGTGCAGATTGTGTTAGACAAGCTACCTGTAGGCTCAGAAAGCTCTTTGTAGGACTGAATTTAAGCTGCCACCAAGCGTCACAGAAGCTACTTGGATCTTTTCAAAGCCACATGTGACAATCTCTTGTTACTCAACTTCAGTGCAGTGGCAAATAAATGCAATGCTTCTGAACCTGGAGGGTGACTGGGCTGAGAACTGGCAGGAGCAAGTACCTCCCTCTGCTCTCAGGGAGGAGATGGCACAAAAAGCTGAAACCAGTTCTATTTTATCCTCAGGCTTCCTTCACACACACAAAGGAAGGTCTCAAGCTGGCCACATAGGGTCAGATTCTGGCCAGCAGCACAAGCAAGGAGACATTTGGAGACGTGGCAGAGTCCCCGTTCCTGGAGGTATTTAAAAAACATATAGACATAGTGCTTAAGGATGTGGTTTAATCGAGGACGTATTAAGTTAATGATTGGACTCAATGATCTTAAAGGTCTTTTCCAATCTAGACCATTCTGTGATTTATTAACCAAAAAGCAGTTTGTGGGTGAATTTTTCCACAATATCAGAAGATGCCAAAGATTCCAAGTGTGACAGGTCAACCCAGGGCACTAAATGCTCTTACTTTCAGTCAAAGGGAGGGGTTATTTCGCCTATAGATCTTGCTAATGGGCCCCTGGGTCAAGCAAGCTTTCCCAAATGGACAGCCCGGCTCTGCAAAGCTGTCAAATATGCTGTTTGGCTGATGGCAGGAACTGCTGACCTGTGAGTTAGATTGCTCCAATTGTTTGTGCCTAGCCTAAAAATTAAAAATCCTCTCAAGTATCTTTGCTTAGACCCTTATTGTGCAGTGCTGGGCTCCCCCTGTGAACCTGCCAAGCCATATAGGGGCTGGAATTCATTAATATGCACACAGGCTAATGAGGAGCAACCTGGAAGTAGCAGGATACTGCAGTGCTATAAAGCCAAAGCCTTCCCAACCTGATTGATATTGATTATGCATTGATTCACTTCCAGAGTGCAACCCCTGCAGCAAGTGAGTTCTGTGGTGAAGCTCTTGCTGCTACAGCATCTGCTGGGGTCGTGTGGTTGTATAAAAGAATAAATAGGTCACAGGCAAGCTGCAGGTATAAGCACATGATGCTTCAGCTCATCAAAGCCCCAGTGCTACCCTGTGCAATGAACCCACAGGACGGCTGCACACCCTGTGGGGTAGTAGAAAATTTTAGCATAATATACAAAATCTTGTCCCTCCTCAACTCAGAGGTTTGTACTATAAACTCTAAACCCCAGAAGCACTTGTCCATGCTCCCTGACCTCACTGCAAGGTCATGTGTATGGTCTACCATCCATATCTATACTGCTGACTATAGATGCCAGGGGGCTTTAGGCTGCTGGTACCTGCTCTGTGCAAAGGCAATATGCCTGGCTCCAAAATCCATACGTGCTGCCAGTCGATGGTGGGATTGTGGTGGCAAATGGGTCAGATATCCTGATGTTCACTCACCCACGGGGCAAATAGTGGTTTGCTTGAGCCTGTCCTGAAAGCTTCTGAGGTGTCTGTGCAATGGGGTGAGGTCAGGGCTGTTGTTCCTCTCCTCTGGTAAGTCAGCTCAAGCAGAAGTCCTACGTCCTCTTTGAAATGCATGGGGGAGATCACATATTTCTGTATTTCCTATACACTGTCAAAATCAAGAAGAGCTTTTGGTGGAGAAAACCACACATGCTACCTCCTCCTGCCCTAGTCCAGTTCCCCTAACTTCCTTCAAAACTTTGTTTTAAAATCCAGAACTGAGCAAGTTGAGCAAGACTGGGTTTATGTCCGTGTCCAGACCCACCTTCAAAATGAAGAGACTGGTTCACTGACTAATCCCTTTTCAATACACAGCTCTTACAGATGTGATTCCTCCAGTCAGAGCCATGACCTACATTCTTGATCACACAAGATAATGCCTTTGGATGTGGGAAGGTGAATGTGTCTCCGTTGCTCTCCACCTTCCCAACCAGTTCAGATTAGACCATAATTGACGTAAGTGCCTCGTTTTCTGTTCAGTTAGCATGCACTATCTGTATATTTCTCCTGAAATAATTTTATATCTTCCCCTACATTGTTAATCTAGCAGCGTGTGGTGAAGAAGAAATCCCCTGGTGATGCACAGAAAAGCTCAGAGAAAGATCTGCACTCACTTGCCACCTTCTATCTGTTGTAAGACATTTCATAGCCAGCTTTATTATATAATCATTATTGTGTAAAATCAAGGCACAAAATTGCTCTTTTTTTTTTATTAGTGCAGTTTTCTCTATAAATTAGGCCAATGATCCATTAAAAAATCATATTGAATTTATTTGTCAAGACCCATTTTTCATAAAACCATGGTTTTATTCTTTAATGTTTGTATACTCTACCAGTCATTCCTTAATTTTTCCCAGCACAGATTTCAGGCCCATTGCCCTCTAATTCTTTCTTGCCATTTGGCCTCTTTCGCTGGTCTCTTTCCAGCGTTCCAAGAAGAGTTAAAATAATCAATCACTGAAAGGAGCTGAGCCAATTCTTGGATTATTTTTGAATGAAGATATTTATCTCACCTGCCATAAGCTCCAGGTTATACAAGTAAAAATGTAAATACATGTAAACAGACGCTCACTGGTTGCACTTTGTAGTATTTTATGTTGTGACTGCCATCACAGCAGAGGTTTATTTTATTCTTTGAATAAATCAGAGTTTATCCTTAGAATAAATAATTTATTCCTAGAATTGTAGCAGAACAACAATTCCAGGTGAAGCTTCTGGGCCAATATTTTAATAAACCAACTGAAAAACCCACGCACATTAGAAACCTGCCTAGAAATGCTCTCATTTTTTACAGTCCTTTTTGGCAGATGCTTATCTACCAATTTCTGATCCCCTTCTGGGCTCTGTGGAATGAGCTCTTACAGCTTCTCAAGGCTTCTTTCTTATCTCATAGTTCCCCTTATATTGACTGTGGGGAGCCCTGAAGCCAGGATTCTAATGAAATCTTTCACTCGGGCCACAGTGAAGTGGGATGTTCAATATAATGCCTCTGCCAAATGCAGTTTAGTGGAGGGAGGGAAATGTCACAAATCCAATTGTCAAGGCCACGTTTGTGCTGCTACAAACCGAGCCCTAAATCCTACTTTCAAGTATCTCCTTCCCCAGTCCCTGGTGCAAAAGAATAGAAATGTTGCAGCGGTTTCATTTTCAACTGCTCACAGAACCAGTGCAGCTCCTCTGAACTGTTTGCTTTAATATTAAATTACATACATGACACACTTTTCCTTTATTTTTTTCCTCAAGCGCCCTCATTGTCCTATTCACAGAAAACAGCCTCACAGCCTCAAAAATTATTAGAGGAGAATTGGAGCTTTCTATACATGAAAAGACATGGGAGGGAGTTGTAGATAAGGAAGCTTTTCTGTAGATGTGGAGAGAAAAGAAAGGGTTAAAGGCATTGATTTTGGAACTATGAATGTTCCATTTCACCCTTTTCAGCTCTTTGAGCTGTGGCAGTTCACATTTCTCTGGTGACTTAGGACAAGCCCTTCAAAATATAGACGTGCTGTCAAGATTGTCTCCTGCATGACAAGGACAAGCATGAAATATCAGCAATAAACCAGGAATTTTTGCAGTGGGAAAATGGCACAAGCTCTTTCCTCAGCCTCTAGTTTTTTAACAGTAACAAAATCTAACACACCAGGATAAAAGCTGGGGGAAATTTTTTTTTTTTTTTTGCTGGCATAGATGGGCTTCTTCCTCAAATATGTCCAGCAAGGTCACTATGATCATATTGCTGCTTTTTTATTTTTTTCTGCTGATATAAGATCATTGTGACTTGCTATGAATGCGGTAAGGCATATGGTAGACTTGAGGCATTAACAAGCACTATTTCTTTTCCACCCAAGCAATGTTAATAACAAAGCGTCTGTTCTTTGTGTGTTTCTGCTACAGGCAATGACCTCAACAGATCCTACAAAGAAATGAGTGTATGAGCAGCTGCCCAGGCTTGCTGTTAGAGAAATAGTCCAGAACTGGCAATTTTAGGTAATTACCTGCTTAAGAAGCCCAGCATTGCTTGAAAATATCCTGTAGTCCCACTGAGCATACACTGCCGGGGTGTATTGTGTGGGAATCCCACCCTGAACAATGAAACACAACTTTATACATGTTTAATGATGGTATTTTTTTGTCCAACACAGCTGATCTGGAAATCCAACACCACTGGGAGCAAAAGAACTGCTCAGCTGGGCTTATTGTTTTGCTTCAGGTTCGAAATCTTATGTATTTTACTAACCTAGTTCTTAATTTTGTGACTGAAATTGGATCCTTTAATGCACTTCCTGCGATTTTTTAAAAGATAATCCTTTATTTTACAAGAGGTTTTGGCATTTAACGGACAGCTGAGCTTCTTTCAGTTCACAGCTTAACATATTTCAGACTAGGAAAGAAGGTCATTCCTTGAGGAAAAAAGGCTTTTAACAAAAATGTAAAAGAATCATTTGCTCACAGACAGGAGAGGATAAAACACCTACTTTTGGAGGTTCCACATCTTAAGAACCTAATAGCTCAAATTTTATTATTTCTGTGTAGGATAGCAATATTTTTGGCTATGAATTTGAATCTCTTTTGTGAGATTTCTGAGTCTTTGGAGGATGATTTTTCAAGCTTGTGAAGATCTACTTCTAACACTTAAAAGTTGAAATATGAATGACCAGGTAAGACATCCTCTAACAAGCAAGACTGTCTCAGGCCACAAAATACCCATTTGCAATTCTGCTAGTGGGAGGTTGAACTTCAAACATTGATGTCCTCCAACACAGGCAAGGATAGCAAAGATCTGCTCACAGGGCTGTCACCTCTGGATGTGAAATTCCTGAGAGTTGCAGTTCTGAAGCCTTTCCTTCACATCCCCACAGTTTGGGAACCTCTTCCAGTGATATTTGGGGTTTCTTTGTTGAATGGGAGGAGAAGCTGGGAAAACTTTCCTTTTCTACTCTTCTTGTTTCTTTTTTAACTCACTTTTGCCCAGTGATGACTTTTCCTGTTAGAGTTGATAAGTGCTCTCAGATGTGGATCCTTGGAGTAAATCCGTGTGCCCCTGAGCCTGCCTCCTTATTTGCTGTGCTATGAGGCTAAACTCCTAATTTATTAAGTGTTGGGATGGGGAAGCTGCTGTAGCATTAAATATTAGGAAGATGCTTAAGGATCTTCCTCTTTTTCTGGCAAATAAATGAGTCACATTAATTTGTTTGCTCTTCTTACAAGTGCTTGTAATCATTTAGGTTCTAAAATCACTGTTTGGAAGAGAGAGAAGGAAGAAAATAAAATTGATTCCATGCTACTCAGCTCCCTACTTATTCCAGACTGGTAATCTCAGAGGACATGATTCCAGGAAGGTTTTACATTGAATGGGTTACTAGACCATCAGCCACTCTTATGATCCCAGTTCTAAAGAGGCTGCAGGACAATAGATGAGCTGGAGGTTACCTCCATCTTTGCTCTTGCTTTTTTGCAAGTGGCAGCTCTTGGCTTCAACAAGGAAGAAGTATTTTTGCATTTGAAGTCTATGTTTTGTCTCAGGGGGAAAAAAAAGACAAGAAGTTTAAAAGAAGTGCTTTTGCCTAAACTTTAGGAATCTTAGGTTAGGAGAAAATTAATTGTTTCATTTTGCTTATTGTCCTTAAGTCCTTTATTGTCCTAATACTGCAGAGAAGACACATCACATCAAAGAGAACGTGGGCTGGGAGGATACCTGCAAAGACAGTGGGATAAACAGCTGAGCAGCAGGTGCTTTGAATTGATAGCAGTTAATTTAAATGTCTCAGTCTAAGAAACATCTCGTTTGAATCAGCCAATAAAAAATAGAGAATTCCTTGTTCCCTTCCTTAAATGACAACAGGCTGAGGTGAAAGAGGAAATGAGAGAAACTTTGGAGAATAATAAAGGCATCAAGCTGGCTGTGGTTATCACAGGTAATGGCTCTTGTTTCTGTGTAATCTCAAATTCTTGCTTCAAAATCTGGCAGTATTTCTGCCTCAAAAAGAAATTATATATTAATTAAGCAGTTAAAACAATCTGATAGCTCTTATAGTTAAAAATAATTATGGCTTTGTGAAAGCCTTGGATTTCTTCTTTCCCATTGTAAACATCTTAAAGTGGAATAGTTATTCAAAGCTGGTTTGTTGGGTTTCTTGATTCAGTGGCACAAAATGCTACTTTTTTTTGTTTGTTTATTCAAAGCTGCTTGACCTCTGCAGTCAACAAAGAGCTGCATTCCTAGAGGGCAACTCTTTTGAGTGCTTTTAGAAGTGAATTGTCACCTGGAGAAGCTCATTAGCCTCTTTTAAAGGATCAAAGTCCTTTTTTTTCTTTTCCCTTTTCAGAAGGGAGGGTGTGTGGGGGGGATTACCTCAGATCAAGTAACCAACTACTTAATTGGCTAAAATCCTGCAAGAAATATCTCCTGATAATAAGATTCTGACTGAGATTTGTTGGTTACAGATGAGCCTGTGTTGATCCTGAAGATACCAAGAAACGGAAGAGAAACACAGGATGAGGCTTTTCCAGGTGGCTTTTGGTGTTTAAAAAACAATACTTGGTTCCAAAATATGTTCTGAAATGAAGAAAATTAATTTTAAAAAACCACTTTGGAGAAGAGCTGAGGAATTATGTGAAGACATAAGATGAAGCAGATCATTTTCTCACTATGAAAAATTTAAGGAGAGCCTTTCTAAGATGGGACCTTACAGAGCTGGCCATCATTTTGGAGTCTCGATGCTGCCTCTTTCTTCTGGCCAGCACCAGGTAAGAAATCTTGGCTGTTTCTGCATACTCATTCTAAAAGAAAATCCTTTGTTTTCAAATGTGTGAAATGTTTTGCTTACCTAGTCCCCAGTGTTGCAAATTGTTCTATCTAATTTTACTTTAAATTATAAGCATGAAACTATGCTGCTGAGGACTGATATGTTTATAGTTCACTGTTCTCTGACTTTACTAACTAGTCTTTCTTCCCTTCTGTAATTGTTTTTCAAATCACTGCCCATTTTTTTGCCCATAAAATAAAAAAGCAAACATAGAAGTCTCAGTGGAAAAACAAACAGAATCAACCACTAATTCAAACAGAGCAGTTTGGAGGCTGAAGTTGTGGAAATTGTGAGTAAAGCTGCTGTTCTCTCATTAGTGTAATGAGTACTTATATTTTTGGACAAGGCACTTGAGACTGATAGCTCTTTCTAGAGAAGATTCTCTGATAAGATGAAGCTTTCCAAAATTCTAGGGCTTGAAGGTGGCTGTAGCTAAATCAGAGGCCTGTTGCAGCACTGAAAGTAGGAGTTCTATAAGCACAATACAATTGATATCAGCTTGTTTTAATCTAATTTAAGGAGCACACTCATACTGCACAACTACCAAAGAGTATATAAACTATTTTACCAGGAGACCACATACAAAAATGTATTGCCATGTTGCATGTAGTGATGGAAATTTGGAAAGAGATTAATCTCCTTGGGTTCTAGGTGGTCCTCAGAGATTAGAGGAGCCAGGGGTGGCTGGACTTATCTCTTAGTAGATAGACCAATTTATTGCTGTCAATATAGGTCTGATGCCAGATGCATGAATAATATCATTTATTCAAATGCAACGTATAAAGATTCTTTAAGATTGCCAGTGATAAACGCACTAAGCTGCAGAATAGCTCCATAGCTCCGAAATATGATTGCAATCACAAGTATGATTTCCTAGGAAAGCACCCTCCTAACAAGGGCACAGATTTTACCAAAAGGCATCCCTTCTGGGAGGGCGAGGAGGACAAACCCATCGATCTGTTCCTACAATTTGGTGTTGAATTCTTGTCCCCAAGTTAGGTCCAAAAAGGCTTAATATTTATACCTTGTTATCTACTACTGTGCAAAGCATGGGGGTGAGACTGTGGTCAAGCCATTGTTCCATGTGGTCAGCCTTCAGCAGTTGCACAAAACATTTGTAACTTCTGAACATTTCTTGGTCTTGATATAACTTCTGTGAGAAGCAGAAAACTGCTGTGACAAGCAGAAGAATGGAACTGCATGGCCACCACCCCACTTCACATTCCTCCTCAGTGCCATGACAACACAAACCATCAGATCTTCACCTGGTTTCTGTCTGTTCTAGTCGCCAGGTGTTTATCAGCAATATTGAGTTTTGTAATTTTCCACTGTTTTGTGCTTCCAACACTTCAACCCCATGACTACAGTCACACCCATGCACTTAAACTTGGTCTCAAATTAAGGTCTCAGTACTGGGACCGTTTATGGGTTATCCTCCTCCTGGTTGTCCTCCTCCTTTAAAGGGGCATAATCAGTAAGTTGGATCATCTTTATGCTAACAGCTTTCATATAGCTGATTTTACAGAAGATATTGCTACACTTATGATAATTATAATCACAATAAACATATTATATTAAACTTTGGATCCAACCACTAACACCAAGTCCAAACGAACTAAACACCCTCAAAAGATGGCTATTATTAGTTTATTCTCAGAGTTCATGGGTGTCTTTTACCACCTGTTGTGTCTTCTTTAGTTGGGTGCTGAGGTCCTGTGTAACATTAGGGATATGAACGCAGCAGTCTGTACTGGAGAGCTGTGGTTGGTCCCCAGTGATCTGCTCTGTCTCCAGGGGCTGCCCTAGCTCTCCCATCTCCAGCATATTCTTTCCTCCCACCATGTCCAGCATTGCCTTAACCCAGGCACTGAGCCTATACCACTGCAAGAGCCCACCCAAGGAAGGGGACAAAGAGACTCCCCTCAGGAGCAATACCTATGTGATGGGAAGGAGGACAGCACTTTGGGAAGGTCTCAACAGGGACTTTCCTGCCTCTCTGGGGTGCCCAGTGTGTATGGTCCTTTTNACTGCCTCATAATATAGGACAAAGAGGCACAGAGAGAGACAGTGCTGGAAAAGGGGAGTCAGGAAACTCTAATGCACTCAGGGAGCAATGAGAAAGCCAGAAATGAGGCTCCTGAGCCTGAGGTTCCCTTGTCTCGTGGCTGAAAAGTGATTTCTGACTGACCAGGCAGGAGCTCAAGAGATGTAGACATGAAAGTCTGCAGTGGAGAATACCTTTAATAAGTCTAATCCCCAGCACAGGACCTTGTGCTACTCCTTCTCTGGGATCTTTTGGCTGCTGTGAGCCCAGGACCACTTTAAACTTCAATTTGAGGA